>CANYBF010071630.1:0-88404 GCA_948192965.1 Dalechampia spathulata
AGATCAGGCTACCATCAGTTGAGGGTGAAGGAAGGTAGCATAGCTAAGACGGCGTTCAGGACTCGTTACGGTCATTATGAATTTCTGGTAATGCCGTTCGGGTTGACGAATGCACCAGCAGCGTTCATGGCCCTCATGAACACGGTGTTTTCTGATTTTCTGGACCAGTTTGTTATCGTGTTCATCGATGATATCCTAGTCTATTCTAAGACGCACGGGGAGCACGATTACCATCTGAGGTTAGTTCTTGAACGGATGAGGGAGAAGCAGCTATTTGGTAAGCTATCGAAGTGTGAGTTTTGGCTTGATCAAGTAGCATTTTTGGGACATGTGATTTCAGCAGAGGGGATCAGAGTGGATCCTAGTAAGGTAGAGGCTGTGCTTAGTTGGCAAGCGCCCAGGAATGTGAGTGAGATTCACAGTTTCTTGGGTTTAGCAGAGTATTACCGATGATTTATTAAGGGATTTTTGATGATTGCTTTGCCCTTGACGATGTTGTTGCGGAAAGATGTTCCTTTTGTTTGGTCGGAGGAATGTCAGAGGAGTTTTGAGCTATTAAAGGAATGTTTGACGCAAGCTCCAGTTTTTACGCTACCGACCCCAGGTTAAGCGTATGTGATTTACAGTGATGCTTCGTTGAATGGTTTAGGATGTGTTTTGATGCAGGATCGGAAAGTGATTGCCTATGCTTCGAGGCAATTGAAACCACATGAGAAGAACTATCCTACACATGATTTAGAGTTGGCAGCGATTGTATTTGCTCTTAAGATCTGGCGACATTATTTGTATGGAGAGCTTTGCTACATGTACACAGATCACAAGAGTTTGAAGTATCTGGGTACACAGAAGGAGTTGAATTTGAGGCAACGATGCTGGATTGAGCTTATTAAGGATTATGATTGTGTGATCGATTATCACCCGGGGAAAGCTAATTCGGTTGCCGATGCTTTAAGTAGGAAGATGTTTGCTGGCTTGAGACAATCTTCATTGGGCTTAGTGTACGAGATGCGACAGTTGAATGCCACGTTGACGTTACAGTCCAATTATCTTCTGGCACAGTTACAAATGAAGGTTAAGCCTCTAATGACAGAGCAGATACAGAGAAGTGCAGCTACTGATGCAGAGTACCAGAAACAGTTGCAGAAGGTGCAGTCTGGTAAGACTACTTTGTTTACCATGGATGAGGATGGTAACTTGAGACACGGGACATGGTTGTATGTTCCGACAGACGAGGGACTAAAGAGACAGATTCTTGAGGAAGCCCACAGTTCGACGTATGCTTATCATCCCGATGGTACGAAGATGTATCGGGATTTGAGACAATACTATTGGTGGGTTGGTTTGAAAAAGGATATAGTGGATTTTGTAAGTAAGTGCCTGATTTGTCAACAGGTGATAGCGGAACATCAGGTACCAGCTGGATTACTTCATCCCTTACCTATGCCAGAGTGGAAATGGGATCAGATCACGATGGATTTTGTCACGGGGTTGCCGTTGATGCAAGCTAAGCATGATGCCGTTTGGGTGATCATTGACCGATTGACTAAGACAACTCATTTTATCCCTGTAAGGATGGATTACGGCTTAGAGAGGTTAGCTGAGCTGTATATGAGAGAGATTGTCCGGTTACATGGGATTCCGTCATCGATCGTGTCGGATAGAGATCCTCAGTTTACTTCTCATTTTTGGGGTGCTTTTCAGAGAGCCTTGGTCTCGAAGGTACATTTCAGTACGGCTTTTCACCCCCAGACCGATGGCCAATCTGAACGAGTGATTCAGATTTTGGAGGATATGTTACGTGCCTGTATTCTAGAGTGGGAGGGTAGCTGGGATCAGTACTTGCATTTGATTGAGTTCGCATATAATAACAGCTACCAGTCGAGTATACAGATGGCACCGTATGAGGCTTTGTATGGGCGTAGATGTAGGACGCCTTTGCATTGGGACGAGGTTGGAGAGCGACGTTTAATTGGGCCTGAGCTTGTTCAGCAGGCCGAAGATCAGGTACAGTTGATTAAATCCAGATTGAAAACCGCTTCAGACAGATATAAGTCATATGTGGATTTAAAGCGGTGAGACATTGAGTACCTAGTTAGGGATAAGGTATTTCTGAAGGTATCTCCTTGGAAGAAGATTATGAGATTCGGTCAGAAGGGTAAGTTAAGTCCTCGTTTCATTGGTCCGTACGAGGTACTCGAGAGGGTAGGTCTGTTGGCGTACAGATTAGCTTTGCCATCGGATTTGGACCAGATTCATAATGTGTTTCATGTTTCTATGCTAAGGAGGTGCAGATCAGATCCTTCGCATGTGATTCCAGTGGAATCGATTGAGGTTAGACCCGATTTATCGTATTCAGAAGAACCGATTCAGATTTTAGCCCGAGACGTTAAGCAACTAAGGAATAAGTGGATCCCGTTGGTTAAAGTCTTGTGGAATCACCACACAGGGCAAGATGCGACTTGGGAGCGAGAGGCTCTGATGAGGGAGCAGTATCCTCATTTGTTTTCTGGTAAGTTTTGTTCTAATTTCGGGACGAAATTCTTTTTAGGGGGAGAGAATTGTTACACCCGTAGTTGAGACCCTAGTAGTTTGTACACTAGGAGACGGGTAGAGGGATGTATGCGTATGAGTTTTGTTATACTTGATGATGTGTATACATGTATATATGTGTATGTATGCTTGTATTTGTGATTGTATTCTGTGACACTGTTGCCTTATTGGAAAGCGTGTCTTCTCGGTTGGATGAGGAACAGTGAGTTTTATGTGTTAGGATTAGTGTAGAAGTGTATTTTACAGGTTTCGGGCGAGTTAGGCATGCCAATAGGCATGTTAATGCATTTTTGGTGAGCGGTACGGGCGTACGGGATAGCCGTATGGGCGTACCAGGTTCAATGGAACAGGGGTTTGAGGGCCTCGAGTGCGTACGGGCGTACCAGAAGGGCGTACGGCCATACCGTAGCTCGCAGGAAATCAGTTGGGACAGTAAGCTCGCAGGAATTGGGGCGTACGGGCGTACCGTGAGGTGGTACGGCTGTACCGTTGCTCGCAGGAAAAATCAGGTTATCAGGCTTTTGACGTTGGTACGGGCGTACGGGTATGTGGTACGGCCGTACGTGACTTTTGAGGCTATTTTTAACAGCTAAAACCTAACTTTTCCTTCAGTTTCTTTCTTCTTTTCTTTCTTAAAATTGCCCTAAAGGTTAGAATTCATTTGAATTGAGCCGTTTGAAGCCGTAAGAGCCTGGATTAGATCGAGCAGAAGGTTAGAGACTTGCTTAGACGATAGCAGCGTCTTTTATACGGTTAGTACTAGTTTGTGTGAATTTGGAAATATTGTTCTAAGTCTCTTTGATTGCTGTTAAGCCAAGTTTGGCTTAGTAAATGATGATTAAATGATGATTGGGAATTGAATTTCCGTATTTGTTTATATTTTGATGATATGAGCATGTTATTTATTGAGTTTCCATTTGATACTCTCGCGTATTAGCATATTCATAGCATATGGGATCGTGAATGCTTGAGTAGAGCGAGAGAAAATGAGGAAAGGCATGCTAGATTGTATATTACAGGATTCCATAATGGAATCGTATGAAATATTCCTCCTACGGGAGTTGAGGTTTGAACCATAGGCATAACAAAGGGGCCTACGGGCTAGGATTACAGTTGTCCTCCTTCGGGAGTTGAGTACCGGTACATAGGGATCCAGCATGGTAAAATATATTGTGCACAATGAGGGAAAGAGGGAAAGAGGAAAGAGAATACAGACAGGGAAGCATAACATTACATCGATTGATTGTGATTTGATATGTTTATCTATGTTTTGTATGTGTATGTTAGCTAGTACCACTGAGTCTTCGACTCAGCGTTTGTCAATTGATGAATGCAGGTTCCGAGCCTCCGGCAGAAGGCCCAGAGCAGTGATTGCCGCCGTCAGCGGAGAGGTGGATTCAATAGCAAATCCCCATCTCAAGGTGGTCTGGAGCAACCGAGCATAGTTTCTTTTTGTAGTAGTGTATTGTAGCTTGTATAGTGTAGCGAGGTAGTATTGTATTTGTAGTTTGATGGTGGTTTGTATGGATAATGTAATCAGAACCGTTGTATATTAATAAAGATACTTTTGTTATTCATTCAATGGAATGTGTAATGATATCCAGGGTTATGTTTGGTTCTGTTTACTGTTTTTACCGCCATACTACATGTGGTCCTCATACAACGTTTGTTTATATGTATGTACAGGTATCCCTTGTAGTGTATACAGTGGTTTGCCATACGGTAGATCATTGTGTATGCTACGGGAGCATGTTACTCCAGGTATGGGCTGGGCGTGACAAAATATTATTCCATAGCATTCTTTTTCAAAGCATTTCATGTATAACATTCCAAAGATAAATACATACATAAGTTATATTTAAGTGTATTGATATGTAAATGATATATTTGACAAGTACTTAAAAAGTTTAGGATTATTTATATATGTATACTATTCATTTGGTAAGTTACTATTCATTTAGTTATTTTCTATTTAACTTACTTTATACTTTGCATTCTATTTTTTTTATAATGAAATGCCTAATTATTTTATATTTACATTATGATATGTACTTCTTAAATGTCCTTTAATAGAAGTATAAGATCATCCATTTAAGGATTTAAAACAAAATTTCATAATAAATTACTTTAGTATAAAAACATGCATGCATTTTAAGTTCACACACATTCTACCTCATAGAATAGTTCTCATTATACAAACATTTTGACTAAGAAAATGACCTTCAAATTGAGTGATTCTTAAACCATTAGAAACTAGACTCAAATATCTTTCTAAAGATATTAATGTATGTATTCTTAACAATACCATCACAAAAGAAAAAGCAAAGAGTACATATACATATATATACACACACACAAGAAGCAGAAGGAAATTAAACAGTGATATATACCTTAACAGAAACTCCTGGGTAGGCAATCAAGTAACCCCAAGAAGTACATGCAAAGGCTGTATAAAGAAGCTTTAGAAGCCAGTTGCCCCCTGATAGGTTGATTTTATAAATAAAAAATAAATAAAAGGGTTTGCTGGGTGGACTTGGACTAGGCAATAATGAATTGTTTCTTGCTTTAATTATTTTTCATATAATATATGGTTTACAAATTAATAATATATGTATTAGAAATAACTAAGCAACTATACATAGTCAAAAGAAATTAACAAGCTGACATTTACATATTCAAGCATATGCGATTGTGATTACGCCGAAACTAACAACGTTTGGAAATGGATATATATTTATTTATTTATTTATTGATGATTTTCAAGGGTTTTTTACAAATTGAATTTCAAATTTTTTTATTATAAAAACTTAGATATTATATTTAAAAAAATCATTTAAATTATTACATAAAATCTAAGTAAATCATTCGACACCTAAACAAAATAGAGGCCATTATCAAAAGTGAAAGATGGGAGGAATCCATATTAAATGGCAATGCTAAGATAAAATTATCATATATATTCATCATGAAAAATTATATTTTTATTTATAAATTAATTTAATTAATATAAAATAAATAAATAAAATCCATTTAAAAAATTAAAAATCATATTTTAATTATTTATCTTATATTTATTGACATAATTTATAGGTGAAGAGGTAAGTCAAGTTTAGACAAATCTTCTCCAAAAGAATTATATTATATTAATTGCAAGGGCAATTTTTGAGGGTTTCACGCGGAAAACTCGCTGAATTTTTCTTGGCATTTAGTGCATATTTGTGATGATTCCTCAAATTATCCCTTCAGCCTCTTCTGAGATATCCAATTGAGTTCCTTTTGTTAGACTGACTGTTTAGTTTCTAATTATGAATTTCACCAGATTCCATTCCCACGTAACTTATTATTTACATAGAAACTTGAATAAGCATGCTAATATTAATGATATATTAGATTTGAATTATGATAATTTTTATATAATTTTTTTAATTTAAAAGTATATATTTTTTTAATTATTTGTAATCATAATTTAATCTTAATATATCGATAAATCTATAACTATACCCTGTCCTCTAAATTACCAGCGAAGTCTAGGCTAAAGCTCCCCTGGCCCCGTTGACTCCGTCACTGATTAAACATTAAAAATTAAAAGACAAAAAAAAAGCAAAATTTTTCAAGAAAAAAATAGAAAAATACATACATTAATATACATCCATATATACCTTTGATTTCCTAAAATGCTCCTCTCTTTCCATGAAATTATCAAAATACTCCTACTTTCGACCTAACTTATTTTTAACTCTAATTTCTTTCATAACTTCTAATATGCATTCTAATATATACTTTCACATAGAATAACATGTTTAATATATCAAAACATTACATTGCCTTTATGCTTTCATTCTAAGACATTATTTAAGACATGTTTCATAAATCATTTAAATTGCACATAATAAGGCATGAACATTATACTTTTATCACTTTAATCATTTTAATTTATGCATAAAATAAAATGCAAACATATAAGTATGTTATGAATGTAGACGTGACATAATAATAATAATAATAATAATTATTATTATTATTATTATAAATACTACTAATATAATATAATATAATCTTAAACATTACATTATTATTACTATTAAAATTATTAATTATCTATTTTATAATTATTAAAATATAAAATATATTATTATTAATAATTATATCTGATCATTTTTTCATCATTATAATATAATTATTTAATTTATTTCATAATATTATCAATAAAATTAATAAAATTAATAATATTATTTCATTTTATTATTAATATAATTATACAAATACTACTCATATTAATATTATTAATTATCATATAAATCATCTAATATTAAATATTGCATTATTATTAAATATTAAATTTATTACCACTCATTTTGTAATCATTACAAATTACAAATATACATTATTATTTTTTAAAATTACAATTTTAAAAATTATTATTCATAATTATAACTAATTATTTTATCATTATTATAATATAATTATATGATTTATTAATAATTAATAATTTTTATATTATTTTATATTATTTAATATGCAAGATGATTTGACATGTGACCGCTAGTTTAACTAGCGGTCAACTTTTTCTCCTTCTATATCACTTGTTTGATATACCATATCATCTATTCATTGGTTAAATTGATGATCAATCCTAAAATATATTAATATAAATTTTTTTATTTATATCAAAGAGAATTTTGATAAATTTTTATATTAAATACAGAAATTATGCTAAAAAAATAACTCCATCTTGGCTAATAATAGAGTCCATTTTGAACCCGTACGGGTGTAACCCAGTTGGTACTCGGGTGTGGTGTTGGTATCAAATGATTCACGGTTCGAGTCTTGGCAGTCGCAGTGTGAGAGTTACACCCTCTGGGTGGGCTCCTTGTGGGCACCAAGACCCCAGATCCCTATCTAGGAGGCCGCTGAGTACCATGATTTATCTCCTTCATAATCCTGTCTGATCAGAGTATGAGGGTCGTTATGGTGAGGGACATCACCACCAAATAGGGTCCATTTTGATATTGACCGGCCGAGTGGCCAAATTCACAAATGAATGTGAACGTGCATATGGTTTGTGCGCCGCACTGATGCGTTTGTTATGCATTGGGTGATACTAACGAGACTAAGGATCTAATGGAATCAACATATAATGACAGAAATAAAATGATATAATAAATTTATTATTATTTTATATTATATTATAATATTTGATGATGTAATATAATATAATATATTCATAAAAATATTATTATAATAAAATTTAATATTAATTTAAATATAATTAATAAGTTATATTAAAATAACTATTTATTTATTTATTAGTAAAATTATTGGAATAATATGAAATCTTGATATTATTAAATCGAATTATATTATCTATTTAAATGACAACGAATTTAATAAATTATTAACCATAGTTTCTATGATAATGTCTAATACAATTTGTACCCTACTGAAGCAGCATGCAACATCGTCCTTCTAGAGTAGACCTGACCTGACCTCACGATTCCACACGTCATAGCTTACCTCACATTTCCAAAATGACAGGTCTTGAATCTCACAGCTCGTTTCCTTTTGAACCACAAGAAAAAAAAAAAAAGGTTGCCGGCCATTTGTTGAGGATGACTTGGTTTCATTAATATTCAGCCGGATACATCAATCGAAAAATATATTTTAATTAAACATTTCTATTAAATATATAATAATTTAAATTTTTAAATTAAATAATTTATTATTTCAATATTAAAAAATTTAAAATTTAATACATATATATATATTTCTTAATAATTTAGATTAAGTCTGGATACATATTTGTTGGGAGTTAACTCTTTTAGGTTATTCCAAAAGATTATCTCCACTTTTCTATGTCCTGCCATATTTCACGAATCATGTTTTCGAGATTCCATCAACCTTTCTCAACGTTCATTTCATTTCTGAGCACTATAAATACATATCTTCATAGTTAAACACACCGAAGCAAAGTATTCCTCTTATTCCTTTGCTCTCCTCATTCTCATTTTCTTTAAATTCGCAAAGCTCACTAGTTTAGGTTTTCTCCCGAATTCGACATTTTGTTGTTTCTGTTTCCTACTTCTGAAGTAGACGAGCTCGTTTTACCCTATTAGAATTGTCACTATACACAAATATTCTTTAAGGATAATGTATTCACACGACTCGAGTTACAACATTGTAACATTGTTGTTTAAGCTATTTTCCACCTATTTATCATAACAATATTTTCTTTTGAGAGTTTTACATGTATGTTTATGTATGTACATAGAACAAAAAGATACCTACATAAATACATGTATATATATATATATATATATATATATATACATTTACACATATATGTACATATTACTAATTTCGCTGTTGCTGAAAGAGTGCTCTCTTCTAAGGTGTGTGGCGTGTGGTGTTGGTAGTGAAGATCGATGGAACCCAAACGTGGCTTATCTAGAGCTGAACGAAACACAAAAGAGAAAGTTCGAAGAATGCAGATGAAATACTTTCACAGTATGCTTGCTCCTCTCGTTCATCCTCATCCTTTCAAGGTTATATCTATATACTTGTTCCTCCCTTTTTCTTTTTTCAGAATTAATCTCATGTGCAGCAACTCCGTGGTCCTGAATAGTGTCAAGCCAATGATATTCAAGTAACTGGTTCATTATTCTCTCACTGATTTTGTCTGTTTGTCTCTTGAAGTTGTCAGAGCCAAAACTGTTAGATCACGCCATAAACTATGTGAAGCAGCTAAAAGAAAGGATCGAGGAACTGGAGAGAAGGAAGGAGAGGGAAAGTAAAAAGGTAAAGTCATCAAGATTACCAGTGGTAGACATAAGAAGCAAGGACGACGACCTGGAAATAAATATGAAATGTGGGTTGGGGAAGAATTTCATGTTACATGAGGTTATTTCTCTTCTCCAACAGCAAGGAGCTGAAGTCCAAGGTCTTCTCTACCATAGCAATGGCGATACTCTTCTTTATACAATATATTCACAGGTATCGCATTGCATATAACCTTTCCTTTCCTGCTAATCCTTTATTTTCTACAATTTCTTTAATATTAAAAATATGAGATTTTATTTTTCAAAATTGTTATTTGCTTATTTCAAGAAAAAAGAAAAGGATCGTTCATGATTCTCCTTTTTATGTGAATCTGCAGGCTGCTATTCCTAGGATTGGCTTGGAGGTGTCTGCGATTCAAGAGAGCCTGAAAGCATTAATTTACTAAGCAATTTCCCTTTTTAAGTGTTGCTTTGCTTCTTCGGTCGTCTTCGCTATCCTGTATTAATTACTTCCATGTTTCCTTCATGCATCCTCAATGCTCCAAATAATATCCACTTGTTCATCCCATATCTAATTTTTCTTTCCGAATGACTCGTCTGAAAATAAACAAAATTAACTATTAATTATATGAAATAATTTTAAATTTTCATAAATTTAATCAGAATTTGTTTAAAATATCAAAAAATTGACTGGATGGAATCAATCAACTCGAATCAGTAAGATAAAATTAATTGATTGAACAATAAAGTATTGGCATAATTATGATAAATATTAATAATTTTAAAATAATTATAGAATAAGAATGAATGCATATACTAGGTAATAAAATGTGCAATTGCTTATATATAACTATATTTTACAATGCTTATTGAGAATCTTTATATATATATAAGTTTATATTATAAAAAAATCATATTAGAGTTCGATTAATAATTTATATTTGAATAGGGATTGAATTATTATTTTATTCAAACATAAATAAATATTAAAATTTAATAATAAAATATTTAAATCTTTTAATATAATTTAATAATCAAAACCAAATATCAAATATACGAATAAAAACAAAAGTATAAAGTAAGCCCCGGATTTCTTGCTTTTACCTACTATACCATACTGGGAAAGCAAGCCTACTAGGACAACAGCATGCAAGATTAACGGGTGGAGTGGTTCTAATCTCGAATTTATATGGATAATCAGATTCAATTTTTATCAATTAAAGAAGAAAAAAGGAAATAATAATTATTTTTATATGAAAGTTGATAAATACCATAAATATTTTATTATTTTGCTTAAAATTCTGAGGAGGTGGTCAGGGTAGGAATAAAATGCTCTGTGGCGGGGTAATGAATATCCAAGTAGAGATATGAATGTTGATAAGGAAAGGGGTAGCATTATTATTTTTGGAGTTATTTTCAGTGGTGAATGTGTAGCCACGAACTTAGCTTGCAAGAAGCCGAACTTGTCAAAGTTGCGGGCCTTGTTGAATCAATTGACTATGAAATCTATCCGTATGATGATGCCTCTGTTTTCCCATTTCTCAAGCTTCCGGGTCTACTTTATATTATGCTCTATGGACCATAACATGTTGACCCCGGAGGATAAATGTAACTGTTTAAGGAGAAGCACCTACCAAATAAAGATGCTATTCCTTTTTCAACTATTATATTATCCAAGCCAATTAAGAGTTAAGCAATAGGAGAAGTCATTTTTGGTATTCCTAAAATTATATATATATATATATATATATATATATATTTTTTTTTTTTTTAAAATATAAATATAATTAGATTTCATTACATGTATTACAAGTAATTAAAATTATAATTAATGTATTTTAGTGTCATCAAATGTTTGAATAAAAATTGTAAATAAAATATATTATAATAAGTATGTTATTTTAAGTTATATGAAAATTATTCAAAGTTTAATGGTTTATGTGAAATTTTTATTTTCAATTTTGATATTTTAAATCTTAATTTTTAATTTAAATATTAGATTTTTACAATCACAACTTAAGTATTTGAATCTTTATCTTAATATCTAGATATTATGATTTTAAGTTCATATAGTTATGATAATTATATTAATAATTAATTAATTTTAGTAAAATTATTATAATATATTATAATGAAAAAATTACAAGGAAAATACATATAACATTTGTACATATATAATAATACATCAATTTAAATAATATTTAATCATGTAATAATTAGAGTATCACATTGTTGGGTAATAGTCGGACCTTAAAGCGCAGAGAATGGCCCAAGTTTGTCAACATGACTGGAATGTACGACATCGTTTGGTGCCGGAATCGTGCCTCTTTCTATTTATTTAACTCACAAGCGAAATAAGGTAGGGGAGGAGCCTACCCCAGCCGCAACAGGCAAAATTCATTTTTTGTATTTATAATTCAAAAAAAGGAAAAAGAAATTTACGAATTGACACGCCACCCATATGACCGTTGCCTCAACGTTCCAAAAGAAAACTCGAAATTTTTAAAAAAAGTTCAGCCTTTTTGCCCATTCTCCTTCTCACTCCTACTTACCGTTGCCAACGGCAATTCGCTAACCCCTCTCCCTTCATCTACTTCCTTTCATCACCTGCAATTTGAACTAACACACTTCTCAGCTGAAACCCATACCATTCCTTTCTTCTAGTTTCTTTTCTTGAACTTTCTTTTTTTTGAAAGAGGTTTCTTGATTCTTCATCTAAATCCCTATTGGGTTTTGCTGCTTCTTTCTTTCATTCTTCCAAATAGTTGTCATTCTTAGATTTGAATTATTGATTCCTTCAATTCTTGATTGGAGTAGTAATACTGGGCTTCTGATTCTTGATTCTTTTGCTTTCGTACTGGTTTGATTTTTCTTGATTTCTGGGGGATTGTTTTAAAACGGCCATGGCGGCATTGGCACCTGGCATTCTATTGAAGCTTCTAGACGGCATGAATACAGGGACAAAACCTACGAGTGAACATAGGAGTTCACTTCTGCAGGTGACTGATATTGTCCCTGCTGATCTTGACGAGAAAAATCTCTGGCCTAAACATGGATTCTACATTAAAGTCTCCGATTCTTCACATTCAATCTACGTTAGTCTTCCTTCCGAACAAGATGACTTCGTTCTTAGTAACAAAATGCAGCTAGGTCAGTTCATTTATGTGGAAAAATTGGAGCCAGGATCTCCAGTTCCTGTTGTTAAAGGTGCGAAACCACTTCCTGGTCGACACCCATTTATAGGCACACCAGAACCGTTACTGGGTCTTCGAGAAAAGGGAGAAAAAAGTGAACAAAACCACAATTCAAAGGCTTCAGGCCATAGAAGAGGTTCATGGGGAACAGCGCAAAGTGTGGAAAATGGGGTGGTTTCGTCTCCGATGATTTTGAAGCCAGTTCCTTTGGATTTTGATCAGTGTACGCCGGTGAAACAACGGTCAACTTGTGTGAAACAAGCGTCTCCAATGATAAGAGGGAGGATAGGCAAAGAAGGAAACGCTAGTGGAGGAATTAGGTGTTCATTTGGTGGTGGTTTACTGGCTAAAATGGCAGATGGCAAGGCAGAGAGCCCTGCTTTGCTTAGAAAAAGCTGTGTTGCAGGTTCTGCATCCAAGTTTCCTAGAAGCAAAAGTGTCTGCGAACGTGAAGTTAGGATCCCGAATAGTCCCTTCAACTCATGTGTAGGTACATTTTTCTCAATAGTGAAGATGCAAGTGACCCATTCTGTTCTGCTTTTCCTATTTATTTTGGGTCATTAGCTTTTGAATAATCTTTTAGTTTTCCCTAAAATGATCAAGTTGCTGTTGTTTTATAGGAAAAGAAAAGTTCAACTCCACCACCATGTTTGAGGAACGGAAGGGTGGTAGCTTCCCTCAAATTGGGTAGTGATTCTCAGAACTCGAGTTCTAAGCCTCCGGCGGAAATGCAATCTCAGTCTGGTAATTCCGCTTGTGATAACAGTACCAGTGTACCCCTCAATTTGCCAGGAAAACTGAGCATACTTGGCAAGGTAAGCTTAGTGATTCGCATATTAAATTATTTTACCGTTTCTGTAGCAAAAATTGCTGAGTCTTTATACTTGATAGGAAGCTGTGCAGCAGAGAGAAACAGCTCAGAAGATAGCCCTTCAGGCACTAAGAGAAGCTTCAGCTACAGAAACATTAGTTCGATCTCTCAAGTATAAACCCTTCCTTATTTGCTGCTAGTTCTATCTTGATGTGGGATTACGAAATTGAATATAAACTTGTCAATGCAGGATGCTTTCAAACTTGAGCAAATCAGCTAGACCAGATACTCCAGCAAGCTGTTTTGATCAGTTTCTTGAATTCCATAGCCAAATTGTGCAAGTTGTTACCGGTATGGTATCCATTCAAGCAGCTACTTCAGACGCTGAAATGGCTAAAACCTCAAAAACTGAGCAAAAAGATAACGGAAAACCTCAGCCTGAAGAGGAGTTTCCAATCTTACACGAAATCATACACAACTCGATGGAGAATCAATCCAGGAATTCAGAACTAAGTTCATCAAAAAGAAGAACGGTATTATGCAAATCAATTGCTGCATTTCCTGAAAGAAATGAACAACAGAAACCGAATTTCGGGAAGCTCCTACGAACAAGCATCAGTATCCAAAAGGGGCCATCAGAAAGGAAGGGTCCATCAACTCCGCTTGGAAAACTTTCCCTGGAAGCCATTGATGAGAATGATGAAAACAAGAAACCAGGCAGCAGTTGCAGTTTAAACAGCTCAATAAAACTGGGAAAAATGATCGAAACGGAGGCAGGGAATTGGTTTATGGAATTTATAGAAAAAGCATTGGAAAATGGCATGAAGAAGAAATCTAAAACAACGGCAGCAAACGATGAAGATAACGGAAAGAAAGTAGTACCGCAGTCATTGATATTGAAAGTGATAAACTGGGTAGAAGTTGAACAATGTGACAGCAATAAGCGGCCAGTTCATCCTAAAGCAGCACAGATTGCTCGAAAGCTCAGAATCAAAATGAAAAACCCTTGAAGAAAATACTGTAATCCTGAAAATTTTCGTTCTGCAATTGTTTGTATTCCAGTTGTTTGGAAATTCTGGAGATTGCTGCATTTGTTAAAATTAGCATGGCATTATTTTGAACGTACAAGAGGAATTGCTATGACTTCCTGTATTCTGTAAATGGAATTTGCTAGAACCAGGCTATACTAATAGAAGAAGCTAAAAATATTTTAAAAAATGATATAATTACATTTTCTTTTTTAGATAATAATTCAAAATTAAATCCTAATAATATTATTTGTTCGACAATTACATAATTACCCTTGCTTGCACGTTTGATTACTTGCGGAATAAGGTTCCTCAAAAAGAGACAGCATCTGAAAGTTAAAGCCTCCAAAATAAAAATGTAAGAAGAAAAGAGACGGCGTAAGTAAGTATGATTATAGTTTATTACCACGTGTGTAGTATTTGAATTGGGACATGTAAGGATTCTACATAAGATAGGCTCTACCGTATACTTGCTCTTCTAATGCGAGACATTAATCCAAGATAACTTGGGTCTAGGATTAAGTACGTCCCCCGGATCATGGACAAAAAGAATTTCAAAAAAATTAATTAATTATTCCATATTCAGTAAATTGTTTAAACTTGTTGTGTAATTTAATAAATTTAAGTTTAATGATAATAGTAAATTTTTTTGTCCATTAATCTATCATTTATTAATATTTAATCAAAGTTAATGATAAGAGAAAGGAAAATGCATAAAAAAGTACAACTGGAAAAATAATTAATATAATCTTAATTTAATGAAATTAGAATGAGAAATACTATATCCACTTTTTAAAAAATTTTATTTAAATTAATCTTTTATTTAGAAAATATATTCTATCACTAAAATTTTTGATAAATATTTAGTTTAATTTTATAAAAATTTGATTAAATATTTATTTAAAATATTTAAATAAAATACTTCAAGAGCGAGAGAAAAGAAAACGTGTGTTTGGCTTTGATTTGATGCTCTTTATTTAACAATAAACACTTAATCAACGCCCGTTAGGAATGAACACAGCCGGGTCCTGCTTTTTTAAACCCCCACATTTCACAATTCCTCAGAAGCACGTGTGTCCCACGCTCCTACTCAAACAACTATTAAACCCCTTTCCCATCTTTTTCGGTTTCGCGGCATCCCTTCCACGCAAAGCTGACCGTAACTTCCTCTCTAAATCCCTCACCATTTCTCGCGGTTCTCCATTTTCTGCAACTACACACACACAGGGTTTGGACTTAGGTAAAAAGAACAACCATGGAAACTTACTCGAAAGGAGTCAGGTACTCTGTTTCTTATCAGGATCGTCGATTCTCTAAGCAAGTTCGCGATAATGTTCATGGCTACATCTATCTCGATCCAGTATTTTATCTACTTCTCTCCTCCGTTCTTCTTCTGTATTTTCGTTATTATTGTGACGTCTCTTCTCTGGTTTTTACTTTTTTTTTTCAACTTTTTTTGCTGCTTGGTTTATTGTGCGAGGAGTTGTTAAATTTATTTGCTGTACAGACTTTTGCTTTTGCACGAATTTGCTGTATAGACTACATTTCCTTTTTACCGAGATTGTGAGATGCCCGAAACAGGACATAATAAAGTACATTTGGCTCGTGTGATTTCGCATTCAAGAATCCGAAAACTGATGATTATACGGAGTTGTAGGTGTAACTTACACATATAACTTGATAGCAGAACTTGTATTTTTATTCTTTTTATCTTATCTTTTTTAAAAATTGTTTTCTAGTTGTTGCTTGTGCCGATAAATGACTGTTTAGATATTCTATTTTGAGGACTTAGCTTAACGTGCTGAACATATTCGTGATTCAGTTTCTAGCTTTCCTTTTTCAAGTTCATGTGGTCAAAGTGTTCTCATTATTTATTGAAATTCTTTAAAGTTTAATTTAATTATACAATAAACTTAATCAGCTACTGTTTTATATTTGATTTTGATTATATTCGATTTCTTCTATTTGCTACGTACAACTTTTTACAACTTGCTGTATACACGCTTTTACTAGTGAATCTAACAGAACTTTAATTTCTGTTACCAGTGAGTTCGAGCTAATTTAATTATATGATGTTGCTATTTTTGATTTGTTTGAATTAATTGCTTTTTCCTTTTCTTTCCTGTGTATAATTCAGCTCTTTCTCAAGTTCGTTGATACAGAACAATTTCAGAGGCAAGTATGATTAGTTTTAATTTCTCTTGAAGATTGTTGTCGTCTAAGTTCATTCCATCATCTGATGAGTTTATCACTTGTTGCAGACTTCGTGATCTTAAGCAACTTGGCGAGTCTCTATCTCCGTGCTGCACAATGATATTGACCATCCAACATGGTTCTTACGAAATAACAATGGCTACTGAACAAAGTTCTACTTATATGCAGGTCTAACTTACATGGTGTATCCAGGAGCTGTACATTCTCGATTTGAGCACTCATTAGGTGTATACTGGCTGGCCAGCGAAGCTGTTCACAGAATTAAAGCTAACCAAGTATAAAAAATGTCTTTAGCCTGGTGATTCTTAATAGAGATTTACAGTTACGGAGTGTTCTTATTATTTGCGCCATCGTTTGTAGGGCTTGGAGCTTGATATCGACAACTTGGATATAAATACAGTGAAACTTGCTGGTAAAAATTCGTTCTTGGTGTTATCTTGCTTTAGAAAGAGTTGTTTCTTCTAATTTTTTCTTCATTTGATTGTTTGATTGTTTCCTAATTATCTGTTTAGGACTATTGCATGATATCGGACATGGACCATTCAGCCACTTGTTTGAGAACGGGTTTCTTCCCCGGGTTCAAAAGGACCTCAAATGGTAATTCTTATATCATCAGTAGAGTAACTGTGACCATTTGTCAGATGGTAGAATAGTTAAATTTCTTATCGTTTAGATGTTGATTCAATGTTACAATGGAGCGATGTTGAACTCGCTACCTCCTAATTTGAACAAATGTTTATTTTGAGCAAGTGTTTTTTGTGAAATAACAACATTCTTATATTTCTGTGAACTTGTGGGGAACTGGTAAATGAAAATTTACTAAACTTCAGGTATGTCCCACGAATGTGTTTCATCTCTTCTGAGTTGCTAGTTGGATTATTTTCCAGGTCTCATGAGGATATGTCTCTGAAAATGATAGACTATATTGTAGACACACATCATATTGACATAGATCCTGAATGCCTAAAGAAAGCCAAGGTTACTCCTTTTTTACTTCTTGTTTTTTTTTTTAATGTTTTATTAATACTTTTGACGTTACTGTAATGGTCAAATGCTCTCAAACACTTAAGGTGTTTCATCTCACAATCCGCAACATCTCATGATCTAAAATGTTGTGGCTGCTCTTTCTATCTATACGAATGCTCATTTAGGTGCTATTCATCTCTGTTCCCTTTGCAGGATATGATCATTGCTGGCAATGAACGTTCTTCACAGAAAGTAAGTCTTCTGACAGTGATTTGACATTTTTCTTTATCTGGTTTGTATCCTTTTAAGAGTTTGGCCTAGATGTCCATGTGTGTATTCTTTTCTTTTGCAGCCTATGAAAGAGAAGCAATTCCTCTATGATATTGTTGCAAATGGTAGAAATGGGATAGATGTGGACAAGTTAGTTGTTGTTTTCCCCTCATCAGTTTTCCTTTTTAGAAGATTTATTTACTTGGATGGGTTTAAAGCTGGTTCAGACTTGACAATTCACATTTGGTTTCAGGTTTGATTACCTCATCCGTGACTCAAGGGCTTGTGGACTCGGGTGTAGTTTCCAGTTTGAGAGGTCTATTTAATTATGGTTTAGAGGATTTATAAGTGTTATGTTCTTTAGTACTATTAATCAAATGAGCATCCGTGATATTATTTCTTTGTCCTATCTTATCATTTAGGTTAATGGATACCATGCATGTTATAGGTGATGAGATTTGCTACCGGGCCAAGGATTGTCAGTATCTGTGAAACTTTTATCTATTTATTTACGCTCTTTTTTTCCATTGGTAGTAATATTGCACCTTCTAACTTGTAATTGATATTGTTATCAGATCTTACAGTCCAAAAGTTATTTGCCACTCGTGCTGATATGCATCGAACTGTCTATATGCATGCAAAAGTAAAGGTGCAGATATGTTTGACTTTCTTTTCTAAGGCAATATAATCCATTTTCATTTTTTCAAACTGGTGATCACAATGGATCTGACGGTTTTATTTACCAGGCAATAGAACTCATGGTCGTAGATGCATTAACAGAAGCAAATGGTTATCTCGGGATTTCATCTGCAATTCATGAGCCATCCAATTTTTGGAAGGTTCTTGACTTAAATGTTGATGCATTGCTCATTCCTAGGATCATGTTTCAGTGGACCGATGTTTCCTTTCTAAAATGTGCAGATAGATGATTCTATACTGAAAGTTATTGAAACTAGCCGCTGTGAGGAGCTGAAAGAAGCGAGAGAACTGATCCAACGGTTAAGGAGAAGAGATCTATATCAGGTAACCAAACATAACAGAAAAAAGGATTTTGCTGAAGATATAGTTTCTTACCGGCTGGTAGTACACCATGTACATGCCTTTTCTAAACATACTTGTAAATCGTACAAATGGTAGCTATAAACTTAAATCACGTTTTGCAGTTCTGCAATGAATTTTCTGTTCCAAAGGACAAGCTAGAGCACTTCAAAGACATCACACCGCAAGACATTGTTTGCTCGCAGGTTACAGAATGATAAAATAATACTAGTATGCCCCTTTGCTTAGAGAGTACAACATTTTCTCAGTGGACTAAATTTTATGACCAGGATAGTGATCATATTACTCTAAAAGAGGAAGATGTTGCTGTGTGCATTACTAAGATTGATTTGACACGTGGAAGGAGTGACCCTCTTAAAAGGTACACCTAGGAGACCCCAAAAACTTTTTCTTGATGAATTTATTTATTTTATGGATTCGCTTCTGCAGTTTTTAATTCACCATTGTTCTTTTCTTCTTGCATATATTCTGCTACCCAGCGTCCATTTCTTTGAGGTATTATGATTCCTTTACACTGCCCTTTTGCTCTGATTTCTTTTTCCTTGCTGTCCATTTGAAGGCCAAGAGAATTGGAAAGAACATATTCATGGTTTTTTGTAGAAGCAAATTGTTAAATCTATAATGAACTTCTTGTATAAGAGATCATCTATCGTCTTAATATTTGACCGAATTGTCTTATCAGGATTACGAGAGCAACGAGAAATTCTCAATAGAAAAAGATCTCATCAGTCACTTGCTGCCTACTTCTTACCAAGACAAGATAGTGAGGGTTTACGCTAAGAAGCCTGAGCTGGTTGGTGAAGAATATAATGCTTTTTTTTTAAAAAAAAAATCATTAGTGAAATTTTGACACTCCTTATTGTAAACGGAACAATGTCGGAATGCTGCAGGTGGATGCAGTTTCCGTGGCCTTTGAGAACTTCCAGCAGAAGACGTATGGAATGAAACCCCAGGTACATGCTACTCCGGAAAAGAAGAAGAGACGCAAACAGTTGTTCTACTCGTAATAATCACTCTTCTAGCGTGCATCATTTTCTACATGCCTTTTGTCATATATAACCGCTGTTCGTATCGGTAACATTTTGGAAAGTGTAAAAAAAATCAACAGCAAATGTAAAAAGTCTGTCATGCATGGCCTTTGCCTCCAGACCTCAAACTAAAAAGGTACAAAATTTCATCCATATGACTTGTGTCGCAGCGGACTATCATATATGCCATTGATGTAAATAGATCTAAATGCTCCGCTGTTCTTTTTTTGCCCCTATTTTGGTGAAAGTAAATTATATGGAAGCATTTGAATCGCATGGTAGAATTTGTTGCGAAACTCATTTAAATTCATCATGTGATTATGCTATTAAATTTCTTATTCATGTGGGATTCAGCTTTTAATTAGTGGTATGATTGCTCTAATTTAGAGATCACGTTTATTTCATTTTCTCTTGGCAGTAATCTGGCACGTCGTGATGTGGTAGATTAAAGTTGATTGTTTGAAGTAAGAGATAAGATTGCACAGTTTTTTATGAATGTGGGTACACAAGCACCCGTGCACGATTAGCAAAACTCAACAAATTAGAAATCCGATTGTATTTTACCAGTTCCCAAATGCATTTGGTAGGATTGTGAAAGCTACAAGAGGGGGGAGGCCATTCACCCGAATATAATTGGTGATAGCTAAAGATTAGACCCACGAAAAAGCAAAAATACAAATATATTAACCACCGTCAGCATTTTAGAGCTCTTGAACTATGAAATTCCTTAGTGTCCAAAAGGAAAACCACGAAATGCCTTTGATTGAACGTACATTTTTATGTTAGGACGCAAGCGGATAATTCTCCTCAGCTCTTTACACGCATCAACAAAGTGAAAGCGAAGTGTTTTTTTTTTCAAAAAAAAAAAAGAATAAAGAGAAACCGGAAGGGTTGTTTTTCTACGTAACACAATCTTACAAATCATGATCCCAGAATCCAACGGTTATGATCTATTTCTAGAAATCAAAGATCACGTGTTTTGAAATTGACTTTTCACATGGTTAGATATGAAATTTATGAAGTATTACAATTTGAAATTAACTACCAAGATAGTTTTAAATCTTTTAATTATTGTATGAATTTGGTGTACGATATTACCATTTCTTTTTCTTTTCACATTACATCTCCATCATCAGCCACGCGCAGAGATGGAGACATGGCAAGAGTTGATCTCCCATACCCTTTCTTTTCCTTGTTCTGTTTCTTTTCTTTTTCCTTGACATACAAGTCATCATATTTCAGGTACGTGAACTCCGACAGATCTATACATATCTCATCACACCAAGAAGTTGATGGTAACTTACAAGCAACCTTTCTCAGTAGTTTAATTTAGTCTCCCTCTCATATTTTCAGGACAAGTAAACTTGAACACTGGAAGTTTTAATCAACTGGCATACCGGACAAGCCCCGATTAACATGTCACATTCTTTACACAAGCACAAATGCCTGCATGGCATTAACAACATGCTCACCTCCTTTACCTTGCATGCTCTGCAGGCAGTCTGTTGTTTTGATCCTTGACGATTCCTTGCGTTAGGTCTTGCAGACCCGACTGGCATGCTCAAGTAGTTGGTTGGGTCGATGTATGAGTCTGCATCATCGATTTCGCTGTCCCCAAAGCCTTCTTTCCCTTGGTCAGCACCCTGTGAAAGTGCTTGTTGGAGATTGTTCTTCAGGACATTGACGACTGACTCGTTGTATTTTGCTCTGTAATGCCAGTTCTGAGCTTCCATAGCCACTTGCTTTATTCTCTCGACCAATTCCTTGTTCTTACGGTTCATGTTCTCTATTTCTAGGTCTTTTTCCTGAATCTTCTTGCAAACACCCTTCTCAATGGCAGCAAAAAAGGAAGCAATATGTCTCTGCTTCATGTCCCTCATCCCCTTAAAAAGGTGCTCTTCCTGTTTCAAGCCAAATAAGATAGATATTGGGTGCATGAAACACAAACAAACTAACATTAGTAGAAATAGCAGTACCTGAATCTTTATAAACTGGTCAAACTCCTGTTTCTGCCGATCAAGCTCAGTCTTAACATTGTCACCAAGGGACATGATGATTGACGGTGCTGCTGTCATACTTCCACTTGCAGAAGTCACAGAAGAGTTGTGCTCATCATCATCATATGATAACCGTAGCCCAGTTGATACAGCATTTGGGTTTGGAATGCTCATTGAGCGGTCAGCTTCATCTTTACATATGTTATAATTTAAGGAAATCTGCAACCTCTGCTGTCTACCGAAATCTTCAGCTTCCCTACCCCTTTTGTTTGGCCGAAGCATAGGGGTCATATGCTCGTTCCCAATGTAATTTACAGGATCAACACTACATCCTGCTGGAACTGGTAAAAGAAATTGCATTTTAGATATCTCGCAATCTACATCAAAACCATACTAACAAGACTAGGAATAAAGTAGATATCTGAAGTACTTGTTATCAACTTTCTATTAATGTTGCTTCGCTGAAATAAACTCATGAATTAGTATAATTAGTATGAACCTCAACTATCAAGAACATATAGTACTATAGCTTAAATCTACAAAACCTTGTATTCAATGTGAAGCAAAATACGATTCCAATCCAGCCTTTACAGATGTAAAGGTTGATTGTTTCATGACTATTGAGGTTTGCATCACACATATCTAGCAAACTGATCATATGCACTAAAGGCTTTACATGATCCTTAACTAAAGTATCTGGCAAAGTATCAAAAATCCACCATGATTCTTGGTAACTAATCTCTCTCCCAAGAATGAAAGTACCAACCATGAAATATCTCAAGAGAGAAATCATTGTAACCGATTAATCTTGTTTGCAATGATTTCTCATCCAGCCTAAAGTTCTTATCACAAACCAGTGTCCAAATCAACCACTTAACGTGCAGAAAATCATCCACAAACATATACGCGTTAACAGCAAATAGAATTATGACTTAACGTAACAAGGTTAAACGGAGAAGAAAGGAACTCACAATTACCAAACAACTGCAGCTGATTTGAAGGATTGGTCTGATATGGTATGCGATTATCATCAACAAAAACAGGCAGCAGAGAGTTATTGTTGTTGCCACCCAGCATTTTCCAGCTTAATATGTAAATAATGCCCCCAACAATTGTAAGGGAATCGTACAAATATACCTGCAAGAACAAGGCAAATTCATCATCTACAACAAAGAAAAAGAAGGCAAGACATTGCGTAGCATAGTCTTGATTTGCAAATTTAACTAACAGGGTAAATCACCTATTTTATTTCACCAGAAAAGAAAAGATAAGGAAATAGAAAGAATCAAAAATGCTTTCCCTTTAAATTTAGGAGGCCTTCCTAATATGCCAAATACGCAAGCAGAGAGATAGGAAACAAAAAAAAAAAAAGGAAAGATTTTGATGTTAATTGGATGGTGGCGATGATGATGATGATGACAAGATAACCAAATGCAAATCTTCTGCAATAAAAACTACAATTATTTAGATCTCCCATCATTATTTACAGAAATTTTCAAACCTCAATGCACCCAAAAAAAAGTTAAAATCTTTCGATTCAGAAAAAAGAAAATAAGCAAATTTATCAGTGATTAAATGATAACAGAGTTGAGTATAGACATCAATGATCAAGTAGTAACAAAGATGGACAGAAATAAAATCAATTAACCTCCAAAAGAAAACTATTAAAAAAATTATGCTTCAAGAACACAATAGACCCCCAGATCCTGCAAAAAATAATATATCTTTAAAATTAATACAAGGACGCAAGAAATTGAAAGGGAAAAAATATAGAAAAATTACCTCAAGAAAATTAAAAAAATTAAATAGAAGAAGCGATCGTCAGGGATCTAAGCCCTCTAAGAAAGAAAAGAAACGAAAATATGGGTTGTCAAGAACAGAGAGTTACGGAAGACGGGTAATAATTAATTTGAAAAAAATAATAACAGCAACGACAAAAATTAATGAACGGCTGCCATGAAAGGAAGAGAACGAGGGAGAGAGAGGGGGATTAATTGTAGAGAGAAGTGTGAGAAAGAAAGAAATAAAGAGATTCAAAGAATATAAATGAATTAAATAATACAATGAATGAAACAGCGGAGGAGGGGGTGGTGGTGGTGGCGGCGGCGGTGTGTGACCGTTCTGACAAGGCAGAGGAAGCAGTCCGGTACACTGCATAAAATAAGGTCGTAGTGGTTACGCAAAATTTTAAATTTATTTTCGTTCGCTTATTCACTTTCTTTTTCCTGTTGTTCCTTTTTTACCCTTTTTATTTTCTCTTAATATTTTCAATTAATTAATTAAACACTAACCCATCTTAAAAATTTGAATTAACCAATATTAACATTTTAAACTTACAGTTATCCTGACTTGTTAGTTTATTTACTTTGGATCAAATTTATATCATAAATAAATATAATTAAATAGAATATATTCTAACATATAATAAAATTGCAATTTAATTTAATTTAATTATGGAATGTGGGAACAAAAGAATAAAGTCCATCCACCAAAAACAAGCAACCAACCAACAATCATGATTTTAATGATAATTAATAATAATTAATTATAATCACCAATCCCCTATAAATTATGTGTATACGTGCCTTGCCCACCAACCTTTAATAAATCCATAAATATACCCAATATATAATTCTATTTTCAATATTATAATAAAATTATAAATTGTAATTTTTTGTATTTATAAATAATTGCTAATAAATTATATAATCATTATATTAGTTTATTATTAATAAAGAGAATTACGATATTTCTTTTTTTAAAAAAAAAAGAAAAAAAGAAAAAGGGTACTTCTTAAAATACGTTATGACCACAAAAAAAGTCAAAATATATTTGTTCAACTAATATCCACTCGTTTTTTTTTTATATAATTTTGGGCATTAAGATAATATAATTTCATAATTATATTATTATTATTATTATTATTTTGATTAATTAGAAATCCCATGATAAGGGGGGGAGATGGAGTGGGTTCGATCTAATACGAATAAGCGGGAAGGGCGGGGGGAGGCAGCAGTTGGTGTGGATTGGAAATCTGATCAGTTCAACTTAATGCCCTCATTTGCTCTCCACGTTAGGCTTTAATTTTGCCTTTTTCTCTTTCCTTGGCTGGTTAGGTATTTCCTTTCCTTTCCCGATCAACCCCCCATCATAACACTTGTTTTATTTTCACAGATAATTCCATATTTTTAAAAATGAATAAATTGGGGGATTTGAGTGAGAATAAAAGCAGTAGGTCCTTGCAGATGAACGACTTGTAGCTTTCACGACCCACCTCTTTCAAATATTAATATAATAATAATTATTATTTTCAACTGCCAGTTGGGAAAATTCAGATATTTATGACTGCAATTACACCATTGTTTGTTTTAACTATATCATAAAAAAAGAAAGGAGAATTCCGTTATGCTCTTTCCCACCTCCCACTGTAACATTTACAAACAAATGGAGGAATAGAATTCGAATGAGAATGACAAGCATCAAATAATGGTGTGGTCTGAGCTGCCTGCTTTTCTCGAGGATTCAGCAATTTCCCATGGTAGACTTCTTAATTAAGACGTATAAATCTAAGATAAGATGATCAATACTTTTAATTGTCCATACTCAACTAATTTATTTTAATCAAGTAAATCTCCTCCGCCACCTGACATATTTTTCCTGACGTCAGTCCAGATCTTTACAATACAGATGAAACGACGTCGTTGCTCGCTGTAGAACCAAAATATCCACACTGGTTATTCTCCTTCACTCCCTCCTCCTCACCTTTCTTTTTCATTCTTCCACCAGAAACTTCTGTTATGCACTGAATGCTTGTAATGGAGAATTGTTGAAATTATTAAGCTAAAAAAGCTACACTGAAATGGCAATTGTAGCCTCATTACCAGGCGTTAACCTCTTCTCTTCACTGCCATCAAACCCCCCCCAAAACAACCAGCCACCACCCTCGCACTCCCCACCAATCCACATCCCTAAATACCCTCCTCCGCGCAGAAAGTCTCCAATTCCCCAAACTACGCCTCCTAGCCCAGCCTTCAAGCTCCCCCATCGCCGCACCAACTACTATAAACCCATTCGAGAAGACGGCGTCCTATCATCAGACGGAGACCGCTCCGTTATCGTGGGTGAAAACGGCGTTTCCTATAAACTCCCTGGCGCTCCGTTCGAGTTTCAATTCAGTTATTCTGAAACCCCTAAAGCTAAACCCTTGGCAATTCGTGAACCGGCTTTTTTGCCGTTTGCTCCTCCTTCAATGCCCCGTCCTTGGACCGGTAAAGCTCCGTTGAAGAAGTCGAAGAAGAATAAAAAGATTCCGCTTTTTAACAATAATAATATAGCACCGCAACATGATACAAACAAGGACGGAGCTCAGAGGCGCTTCGAAATGCCTGGCGGTTTGCAGTTAGGCATGTTTCCCGAGCAAGTAAAGTCGAGAAAAGAGATACTAGGGAAGCCACTAACAAGATGGGAAATTAAGAATTTAATCAAGCCTCTGTTATCTGATAATCGCCAGGTTAATCTCGGTCAGTTCAAAACTTCATTGCTTTAAATTAAATTACAAAGGAATATGACGTAAATTCCTAAAAGGGATCAAATTAGGTAATTAGTCAATTGATTAGTTATTATCTGGTTGGCAGGAAGGGATGGATTGACACATAATATGTTAGAGTTGATTCACTCGCATTGGAAAAGAAGTCCTGTATGTAAAGTTCGTTGTAAAGGCATTCCTACTGTGGATATGAACAATGTTTGCCGCCATTTGGAGGTAATTCTATACTTGCATTGCGTTGCATATGTTTTACCCGTTTGCTAAATTTTTGTTCAATGTTTGATTGTAATGCATATATAATAGTGTGTGTATGTGGACATGTTGCTCTGCTGATGAGTGGTTTCTGTCTTTGCTAGGAGAGAACTGGAGGAAAGGTTATATATAGACTTGGCGGTGTGGTTTATCTTTTTTGTGGAAGAAACTACGACTATCGATCTCGTCCGAGGCTCCCAGTAATGCTCTGGAAACCTGCCGCTCCAGTTTATCCTAAACTTATACAGGATATTCCTGAAGGCTTGACTAAAGCTGAAGCTGATGAGTTTCAAGAAAAAGGGAAGAAACTTTTGCCAATATGTAAATTAGGTAAATGTATCAACCATTCTTATTGTATGAGAATTAACACAGTTTCTTTTGTTTATGATAGCTGTAAGACTAGACTCAAAATGCTCGGGATATGATTAATGTCTCTCAATTTGTTAACTAGTTTGTTTGAAAAACATATTTATTTGTCTGAATTGCAGCTAAAAATGGAGTGTACATTACCTTGGTAAGCGATGTTAGGAATGCTTTTGAAGGAAGTCCATTGGTGAAGATTGACTGCAAAGGGATGAACCCAAGTGATTACAAGAAGTTAGGGGCAAAACTTAAGGTCTATGAAATTCTGGGTTTTAATTCTTTATTTCTGTTTAGCACTTTTCCATGGCTATTGTGTGAATAGTTATTGATGCACTTGTTATATCGGCCAAACAAGGACTAAGAAAATGCTTATTGGAAAGGTTCATTTGGAACTGGATGAGAGTTGATTGAAAACAAATACAAAATTTGGGGCAATGATTTCAAGGTTCCAAAATTTGCACTTTCTATTGGAAAAATTGGTTCTTTTTCGTTTTTCTTGAGATTGCAATGAAATCTCTCCTTTTTGATTTAGAAATACAACGTTCTTTTAAGTTTCCTGGATCTTATGTTACTATGTCTAGGCCTAGGTCTTGGGTGTGTATATCCTTGAATGAAAAGGGATATTGAACTCATTTATTGTGATTCCTGAGTTTTAATCTTTAAACATCCAATAAGAATTGTAAATTTTGCAAGGTTTATGTAAACTCACTTAAAAGTGAATCTGAATTGAACTCATATGATGGGAGATTGGCAATTAATAGCGGCAATGTGTCCTAAACTACATTTAAACATCAGATGTATTTGCAATTATGCAAGTGTATATATAATGTGATTATATTAAGCATTTGTTAGTGTCATTCAGATTTAACTGTGGCCTGAACTATTCCAGAGTAACATTTCTGCATTTTTTCTAAGCATTTTTATCCCTATTTTGATCAGGATTTGGTTCCTTGTGTGCTATTGTCTTTTGACGATGAGCAAATATTGATGTGGAGAGGACAAGATTGGAAATCAAGGTATCCAGAAGTTCCTTCGGTTTCAATTCCTGATGAAGCTGGTGTTACAAGTAGTTCTGACAATTCAGGTATGTTTCAGAAAGATGAAGAATTGCATTTAATTTGCTTAGGTTATAATTGAAAACTACAAGATTATTGGGCGTTAAATGATCTTCCAATTCCCTTTTCCAATAGTTGACAAATTCGATATGGTTGAGCCAGGGAGCATTTAATGCAATCCCAATTCATTTAGTTGCATGTGGTTGCAATATAGGAAAATAATTTTAGCTTTCAGACAATTGATGAAGTGGAATATATTCCAAGCATATAGTGAGGATTCGGCAATAGCAATCTGTTTTAGTTCCCATGAACGTGGTTAACTAATTCCATGTTCTTCTATTCATTTTCAACTCCATAATGTTAGATGTATGACATGTTTTCGCAATGTTTTTCAGGAAAGATTGATGATAATGGTGGCGATCCTGATGCTAATGTTGTGAAATCGAGCCCTAAAATGATATCATTATGGAAACGTGCAATTGAATCAAGGCAGGCAATTTTGCTAGATCAGATTGATCTTGGTCCTGATGATCTTCTACAGAAAGTAGAGGAGTGCGAGGGTATTTCACAGGTTACTGAACATTCGTATCCAGCTGTAATTTTGTCCGGTGAAAACACTGCTGATAATGCAGTGGCAGCATTTGGAGATGATTCGGTTGGTGGAAGTTCCATCGAAGATTACACATACAGTGATGATCAGTATGAAGATGATGAACATGACACGTTCTCTGATGATCAGCATGAAGATGATGAAGATTATGACAATGACTCTTTTCAAGAGGTAGAAACTGAAGTTCCTCTAGGATCATTACCTATCGATCATCTAGCAGAGAAACTAAATCATGGACGAAGACACAATTGAATTCTAACGGGCCGATGTTAAGAGTTGAAGAGATAATTGAATGTAGATTTACACCTGCACGAAGGAGGCATTTTACGGTAATGCAAAAGTTAATATCAAATTTATTTGGGATTAAGGCAAAAGGGGGAAGTGAGATTTCAGGAACATTCCCTCCATTCAAATCCAAAACAAGCAAGTTGTAAAGAGCAATAAAGTATGTACTTTATTCCAAAGGAAAAAGAGTTAATTGTCAATATATATATCTCAACATCTCTCTCTTTAACGCAAAAAATAACATCTTCATTTTTTGTTTTCTTTCACTGCTTTCCTCCAGCGAGTTGAGGTGGTAAAAAAATGATAGCCAGCTCTAAAAGCAGGCACAACAGCAATACACAGTAGCCTAGAGCTTTAAATGCTCTCTAATGAACTGCTCCACCTGAGATATTTCGCCCGTCAAGCCAGAAGATTCTGCAACAGTGACTTTGTTACTGCAATGAGAGAACAAAAATGCTTCCCCTGGAATCCCAAGAGTAAAATCATTTGCAATATTAGCTTCTGATATTCCACTTCTTGACGCCCGTAATATTTCCCTGCAAGGTTAAAAAGATCATAAGAGTTGAGCAACTGCATCCAAACTTGACTGGACTGATGAACTCAGAATGAATAGTTGGCAATTATAAAAAGGAGAACTTCTTACATTTCTTTCTCTAGTAGTCTTCTGATGAACTCCTTGGTGTGAGCTGTGACTTTGTCCGTCTTGTTGCAACAGAGGAGAACTGGAACCTTCCTTTTGACGATACCAGCCTTTGTCAAAATGTCATACAAATACCTATCAAACATAAAATATTCGCATTTTGGGATACAAGCGCAAATACATCGCAAAACCAAAAAACTATATTAATTTCTGCAATTAATTACTCTGAAACTCCTCGCAAGTTGGTTAAGAATTCCAAGGCATCCACGACAAACACTATGCCAGCAGCTTGCGGCAAGAATTCGTCTAGTTTGGATGTAAGCCGAGAATGCCCAGGAACATCAACAAGATGGACAGGCTTTAACTTTCCCTCCTGCAAGGCAGGATTTTCCGTGAGTTCATATAACTTGTATGCGAGAAAGAAGGAATCAATTCCATGCATGAAAATTAACCTTAAAATTTTCAGAATGAAGAATGAATGTTCCCTCATTTTGTTCCATTGAGGTATCACTGCCCTGATGTGAAGAACCATCTCGAAGCTGAAATATGCATCAAGATCAAGTCAAGAGATGGGAAATTAGAACAAAATATACAATGCATAAACGGGATAATTCCGATGGTACTTATTGGTCAACAGCATCATCAGAAAAGTGAATTCATAATAAGAAAAATGCATACATTGCACTCAACTAACAACGGTGACTTACGTGATAGAAAAGAACCGTTTTCCCACTCCCGCTTTGTCCAGTTAGCAAAATGGTATTAGATTTTGCACGTTTGAAGAACAGAACTGCAAAACAATAGGGTCAAAAGCAAGGTGGGAAAAACATTAAAAGAATTGATACCATATTAGGATATTTAGGCCGAAAATCTAGTTACATTTTTTCCTGAAGAGTGTCATGGAGGAGTAAACGTATCATATAACAGACAGAATTGATTCAAGAATACCATACAGAAAATTGAAATCAATTGTTTTTCCGGATTCCTAAAGACAATGGCATGCTTGCAGGCGGGCAAACAATCAACCATGCCAAGAAATCATCAAATAGATTTTAAAACCATTCTGAATCACACCATATTCTTTGTTTTCCAACAATTTGCATCACAATTCTGATCATTAAACTAATATGTTCATCAAAATCCTCTCTAACACATATGCTTTAAATTGCACGATAACACCCTGTAGTACTTCTTCTTCTGTTCTTTACACCTCATTCATAATAGCGCAGAACTCACATTCCTTCAAAATTCAAATGTTAATATAACAAACACCATTATCAGTTCAAAGGAGCCCACCTTTGATCCATATAAAGCCAACCTAGATTAACAATGCTCGTAAAAATCAAGTACAACTCGCTTTACAAGTTTTCAGTAGTGTAATTATAAAGAAGCCAATAAAATATAACACCAAGAACACCCCCCAAGAAAAGAAAATCATGGTGTAAAAGGAAACCTACTGATTAATATTAAAAAGGGAGGTGAAAATTAAAACAGCAGCAGCAGCAAAGAGTTGGGTAGGTGGTATTTTGTTAGCAAATTCAACTCCTTGTTCCAACCATTGTTTAGCTTCCATTTTCCATTGTTCAATTCTTTCCATGTTCCAGATTCTGCAAAACAAAACAAAAAAGGAGAAAGCCATCAACAAGAAGAAAAACAAAGAATCACGTCGTTTGAAAGCAGCCTAAAAATGAAAGAGAGCCAAAATAAATAAATTTACATGGAAACAGAAGCATATCACTCAAGAAAGATCGTTCCTTTGAACTAAACACCCTTAAAGTGTACGAGTAGAACATGCAAACGGGCAAGAAACAGAAAGCCCGATTAATCTAAGTTGGTCTTTTGGATTGTTCATATAAAACCAAAATGGTCCACTAAATATTGGGCTACTAGAAGAGTCCATTCATAATTTGAGGCCCATAAAATGGCCCAAATTTCCAGTGGCCTGTGGGGCAACATTACTGGACAAAAATGTAGAAACATTTGAAAGGTGAGATAGGTGATTTTTCAAGTATATTACAATTTTCAAAAATAGCGATAATTTTTTAAATTTTATTGACAGCATTAATTTAATTTATTATGTAAATATCAATTATACTAAAAATGGATAATTTACCAAAAAATGCATAATTTTAGGAGAAAGAGAGAATTAAGAAGTCATACGGAACAGCGTTAATTTCCATTTTGAGGAAATAAGTGGCCTTTGGCATTTGCTATTTTTGTAATTGCTTGGCTTGGATTTTCGGTGTCGTCTCCCCCACCCCCCTACCCTATACTGACTTTTCAATTATATGCACTTGCCACTTGTCGGAGAGACCTATCAGTCCCCTGTTCCAAGCAATTCATGGCTTGGACATCCAATCATTCATCCTTTTAAATCAATAAAATGATCTGGAGGTTAAATTATCATATGTTCTTGAAATTTATTGGGATTGGAAATGAAAACTGCTCCCCCTTGAACTCTCTGGTTCATGCATGCTGTGATTGGTGTAGTTTAGATACAAGTACTGATTCGTTTTCTAACAAGAAGAAAGAATCTTACCAGAATGATTTAGTTCCCAGAAACATGCACGGATGATATCAAACAAAGATAAGATGGTATATGATTTACTAGCAAGATGGTAGAAACGATGATCGATTCATAATAACACCACCGCCACCATGAAGAGGCTTTTTATTTTATATATATATATCTTCTTATTGCAAGAAACTACATCGTCAACACAGGAAAACAGGAAACACTAGCGGATAAAACCAGTGGAATTATAGCTAGACTCATGAACCGAGCCAGTTGCCGTTCTGTGACTTGCCGGTCCACCTGTAGGCAACACCCAAACAGCCATGCTTTCACTCGAGAGAAGGTATCTTTCTTTTGATCAGGACCAGTTGGTTGTTGGTTAGCATAGCCGAAGGGCTAAGCCACAGGCAAACAGATAGAAAAGTTGGAAGCAAGGGATCAAAAGAGATTTAAACCCTAGCCCCCATGCCCCCCCACCTATGCTTTTTCTTCAAGACCCATATGTATGGATTCTTGACCTATCAGATTCCAGGAAACTGATAGTTTGGTTTGTAATATAATATCCAATAAGGCTCTCTCATGAAAATTATAGTTGGGGGGGAGTTTCCTTGTTTGCCATAGGGCCTTTAAATAGCTGAGATTACGAGAAGTGGCATTGCAATAAAGTAAGAGATCTCAGATAAAATCTTGCTTATCCATTATTATCCAAAACTACCCTTTACTTTTTCTTTTAGCATTCCACCATTAACAAAAGCTCCTATCATTCGAAAAGTTCCCATACAATGATCCTCATCCCTTTCGCCCACTTTTATTATTTCTATTCTAAATACCTGTCATAAATATGAAAACTTATAAACTTACAGAATGATAAAAGAAATTCATGTTATATTTAATCCGAGAATTCATCCATATCCAAGAATTCATCCATAGTAAGCGAACCAATCTTGTTTGCGAACTTTGGATGATGAAGCAGGGTGTCGAAAGGACAGGTTTCAGAGTCTTACTGGGCATGCTAAGCTTAGGGTTGAATGATTATCAATCATGATTAATGATACTTAGCATATGATTAAGGGTGTTTTGAAAGCTCTTATAGCAATGGATCTACAGGTGTCAATATTTAATATGTATACATATATATTTTTAAAAAAAAACATGAAATTACTTTAATGTTTGGTGCAAGAGTTTTATATTATTGGAGGAGGAACTGTAAATCAAAGAGCATGAGTGGATCCACTAACTCATCCTCATTTCTTTCTAACTTTCCTTTTCTTACTCAAAATCCAACCGCTTGACTAAGCCAGCTGCCGCTTCCACGAGCCACCATTAGATACCTTTTCTTTTTTTCTTTAATCATCATCTCATATTCTTTTTCTTTATTTCTTTTTTTCTAGAAAAGCCATTAATATATTCATTTACGAATATGATGAGGAGTTATTCTATTAATTTAATTATTTAAGATTTATAATGCTGAAAGGAGTGGCAATATCAATAACAAATGAATCGTGTCGGGGTGTGGATCAAATGGCAAAAAGTGCAACTTTTTGCCTTTTAATTTCCAATAGAATCCCACGTGACAGACGCCCACCTCACTTTTCGTTTTCCAATAAATTGTATTTTCATTGGATGAATATTCCAAATAAGAGAGAAGAATAATAGAAAATACTAAGACAGATACACGCGGTCTGAAGTCAAAAGCCACCGTATCTGCCCATGGAAAATGCAACCCAACAATAACACCTGGACTGCCCACTAAATACCATTTTCTTTCTCATCTCTTTCTTTTTTTCATGCAAACAAGGCAAATCAGTATCATTGCTTTATATATATATGCAATAAAAACTGAAGGAAACGTGTCTAAACCAACGCTTCGTCGATTATTATACTTTACAACATGTAGTTTCATGTTCAGCGTATAAGGTGTGGCATGGACATTCTCACGGTAATATCTACACATCATCGGTTGCCAATCTAAAAATATTCCACCGCCGGGGAGTGCTCATCCTCCATCAGACTCCTGAAATTGCCTGGAACGTGTTGTTCGTCGGGATGACATTCTGAGTTCCAACTATGTGTCAAGGCATTCTTGTCATCTTGGATGGAAAGAACTATGCGTAATGGTTGCAATGGATGCTGACGTGCCAACATTAAGAGGGTGCCATGGATCTTCACATGCATCGTTGAGTTCCATGGTCATTTCGTCTATGAAAGGAGGATTACTTGGCGAGGGGAGGTTTTCCTCGGTCCTTATCATCTGCAGCGCCTTCACCATTGTTGGTCTGAGTGTTGCTATCTCTTGCGTGCATAGAAGTCCTATATGCACTATTCTGAAAATATCGTTTTTTAGGTTACTGTTGTGGTGGTTATGCAGCATTAGATTTGGATCATAGAGCTCCTCCACGATCCCTGCCTGGAATTTCTTCCATGTCTGTTTTTCCAGGAAAGATAACATAGTAAATACATGTAATTGATGAATGAGATGATTACCCTGAGAAAGATGGAAAAGAATGATAAGGTAATGTTGGATTCCTGAAACTTACAAGTGTGAGCAGGCTGTCTGTGTATTCTGAGCTTTTGCTTCGGTTATTCTGCTTGCCTGTGACAATCTCCAGCAAGAGCACTCCGAAGCTGTAGACATCTGCCTTTTCGGTTAGTTGGCCATGAGCTAGATACTCTGGTGCCATATATCCGCTGCAGTTAACAAAATTGAAATCATTGCTTGCTCAACTATATGTACGCATTATCATGTTTCACATATGAATTCATGTTCATCATTGCAAGACGAATGCTCCAATTAGTATGTTAACGAAAAGCAGAAACTCACAGTGTTCCTGCAATGGCCGTACTGATATGACTCTTATCCTCTTGGAAAGACCTGGCCAAGCCAAAATCAGCAATTTTAGCACGAAACCTTGAATCCAATAATATATTGCTGGCCTTAATGTCTCTGTGAATGATTCTGATCTTGGAGTTCTCATGCAGGTAGACCAAACCTTCTGCCGTGCCAATAATGATGTCATATCTCATCTTCCAAGTTAAAGCTTTTCCTTTGTTCTGATCTGCAACATTTAGATGATTAAGTTCAGCTTTAGAACATGAGAATCTAGCTTAAAATATGAGAATCTAGCCTTCTTTTTACCAAAAATGAAACGATCAAGAGACTTGTTTGGCAGGAATTCATAGACAAGGAGGCTTTCAGGTCCAGAACAACTGCATCCTAACAACCTGACCAGATTTTTATGTTCCACGCTACTTATCATGTTGATTTCATTGTAGAAATCTGCTGCTCTGTGTCTATTATTGTAAAACAGCCTCTTCACAGCAATCTCTCTTCCATCTGGCAGAACACCCTGATCATGCAAAAATCCGATAAAAAATCAAACACAAACTGTTAGTTGTTTCGATCATTCACTAACTACTACAAGATTAAAGAACGAAAAAATGAAAAAATAAGGGTAAAAACGACCTTATAAACCGATCCAAATCCTCCTTGTCCAAGCTTGTTGGCCTCGTCAAAAGATCCTGTGGCCTTGTCGAGTGTGGAGTACTTGAAGTTCAAGCTACTGTCATTAAGGGTCTTGACCAATTTTATTGCATCGTTTGAATCTGAATGATCAAGACAATAACATTTTGGGATGTCAAGGAAGCTCGTGTATAATCTACTTATCAATTCTAAGCAATCCAGGAGATTCAACAAAGCAGAATCACAAAGATGATCTTTATTACCTCTTCTTTTCTTCTGTACATATCTGCGCTTCCAGATATGAATTCCTATAGTTAATCCAAGTCCCAAAACCACCAGAGAGCTAACAACTGAAGCCACTATCACTATAATTCTCTCTGCAATTCGTAAATTCAGGCTGCGTTATTCATCAAGATAACGTTATTCCACTCCACCTGACACATAATTCACATGAAATAAGATCATTTACCTCTTGAAGATCCATCGCGCGGCTCTTTATTGAGAAAGTTCCTATCTGAATACCTTACAAAACATCCAGTATTCAGAGCTCTCCCCTCCGAGGAAGGTAAACATCTTTCTATAGATGAAGTAGCATTCTCCAAGCACAACCTGCAAGAGCTTGTATTCAATGTCCTCCAACAATTAGCCAATACGTAAACCGATGCATTCGAGCCTGGAACCGCTACTTGAGCTCGTGCAAAGCCGTTATTAGTTGGTGCATCAGAAAGCACGGTTGATAGAGCTTGCTTGGCTGATCCCTCAAACATTGTGTTATTCCTTGTCGCATTTCCGCAAACAATATGATCTCCAGGTCCTTTATACTCCTCAAAAAAACTATAGTTTTCAGATCTCATGAAGCAACCGTCAAGAAAAACTCGGCCTCCATTATAAGGATAGCACTGTGGTAGAACTGTACGTGCCTCAGCATAGCATAACACACAGTCGAGCAAAGTGAGGTCTCCATAACATTGAGCAAGGCCATAGTTAGTATCAAGTCCTGAACCTGTAACTGCAGTTCCATACCCTGAATTTCGCATCTGGTCACTGATGTTTTCCATCGTGGCAACAAAATTTGGCACAAATATTGTTGTATTATGCTCAAGTTGGGTATCACATGTAACGTTCACTTGTTGTGTTCTTGGATCCGCCTTCACTCTTCTAGAGAGTAGTGAAAATCCAACGAGGCAGAAGAATATGCACTGACAGTGGCCTAATTGAATCGCTTTCCCCATGTACAAAATTTGGCCTAATTGTTGGATTATTGATCTTTAGATATCAACAAACAAATAAGAGAAGAAAAGAACAATTTAGAGAAAACGGGTGTTGCAGGTCAAAAGGAATCATATATTGAGATTGCATGTGATGAATTTTTTGAGATCATTATTGACGTTTGCTCATTTTCTGCATCTAAAATCTTAAGTCAAAAAGGTTAGAGTTTCTCGGTTTCACACTTTAACGTCTAACATGCACAATGATGGACAATAATTCATAAATCCCACGTTCGAGGCCGATCTTCTCCGTTTGAAAGACCAAGACAAGAAAAGAACTATAATAAATTGTCCAACGACAATGTTGGAACGGGAAACCCCAAGTAGGAACTGAAAGGAGCCCACAAAATTGACAATTTTAAAAGTGCCAAACTTTTTTAAAAACACGTTGCCGTCTGGTACGTACAAAAGAATTTCTAGCAGATGGAAGATCCTTCTCTTCTCTTCCCTTCACACCACAAGGAGTCGGCCACCTCAACCAACTCCTTTCATTATCCTTACGTTTTTAAGGACCCCTCGCTGGCTTCCACCGGCATTACCCAACCTGCCCCCGTTATTACTTCCTCGTTGTCATCAAAGATGAAAGTCGACGATATATCACAGTTAAACAAGATTTATTGGTTAAAAAGTTCATCTTCGCCGACAATCCAGTAGATGTGAGCCAGATAGATGTTTGCTGATTCAATTCTTTTCTATTTCTAATTTCTGTTAGAAATAAATTATAGAAGCTAGACAGTTACCATCATTAAACACCTTAAAGATTCTTCTCTGTAACTATATACTCTTATCGTAAAATCATTACTACCAGTTTAGATTCACGGAAACAGAAACTGGACAAATCAAACAAGTGATTATCATAATTGGAAACAACCAGCTCAATAAAATCATTAAACTGCGCTTACAAATTTATCATCTTGCAAGTTTTTCCGAATAAAACAGATGAATTCAAACGGAAAAAACAAACCCTGAAGAATTCAAGTCAAAGAACAGATAAATTTGGATCGGAGTTAAAGTACATACCTTGTCGGGTACTGGAGCTTCGAGATATTGACTAGGCTGATTGGTTTTCAGCTGTGCATTACTTTCATATATACATATAGCGAGAGGGAGAGAGGGAGGGAGGCAGGGAGAGCAGAAACAGGGAGAAGGGATTGATGGGTTTTGAAGATTAAGAAGGTGGGGAATTACAGGCGGTGTAGAAGTCAATAGTGGAGATTGGATTGGAAAGGATGATTTTGAAGTTCCGTAGAGAATGCAGAGCAGCAAAAAGTGGTTTCCAACGGGGAAAAACGCGGTTGCTTGGTAGAAAATCACTGTCTTCTCAATTTTCCTTTTTAACATTTTTGTTGGTTGAAAGGTAATTCAAACCAGTATATTTCACCAAAAAAATTTCAACGCATACACACTGGCAACTGAAATCAATGTTTAATGAAAAGAAAAAGACCACTCTCAAAGCATAACGTTGACCCCTTTCTTATCTTCTAGAGTGACTTTCATTACGATTAGCTTCGAAGTTGCCGAGTTGCAAGAAATGGCTGGTCTGTTATGAATTTTTATTTGTTTATTTCTAAGTCAAGTATATTAACTACCACCATTATTATGATAATATGTTCTAAAACAAGACAAATAATTGCCTAGATTATCTTCATACATTGAATTTGTTGAGTAAATTAATGAGAATTCTTTATTTTTAATTTTAAATACCTTTTACTCACTAACTCTTGAATAATTAAACTATGAAAATCCTTCCAGGATCTGCGGACCTTGACCGGAAACTCAACAATTTCTATCTCAAGATCTTAATCAAGGCCGCATATTGATATCACAGGAAGCCTGTAATATTAACAAGAGATCGTTATAAACGGCATTCTACTACTATCAAAATTTTAAGCTAGCTCGTCCTGAACTTGACAAGTTTCAAGCCGAAAACAGGATTCTTTTCAAGGGAAAATGGCAGGTCAAGTCAGTGCAACTGCTTCATCTGGGCTCAATCCAGCTCTTTGTCTTGCTAATTTTTGAAGACTGGGTGTGAGAGTCAGGCTGAGAACTTGAAGTGGCGGGTCGCGTGTATGGGCTGATTTCTGAACTGTTCGTAGGATTCAGAAATGGTGGTTGTGTTGGCTGAGGAATTTCATGGATTCCTGTCAGCATTTTCACGACAACTGACATTGCTGGACGCAGTTCGGCTGAAGCTTGCGAGCAGAGTAGGCCTATTTGAAGCAACCGAGATGCTTCCTCTTCTTGAAAACTACCAGCTAATGCAGGATCGACAGTTTCACAGAGTCTGCCTGTTCCGTACATGTTCCATACCTTTTCTCCAGAAACATGAAATAACAATTAAAATGACATGGCAATTCTCTGACAATATAAGTGAATGCTATTTATCTGATGCAAGTTATGAGCAGAATCACCATTTGCAGGATAGAACCTGATTCCTGAAGAAAGGAAGTGTTCCTTTTTCCGGAAACAACTTCGATAAGAAGAACTCCAAAACTGTAAACATCTACCTTCTCTGTCAGCTTGCCACGAACAAGATATTCTGGAGCCATGTAACCTCTATAGAGCAGAAACAAGTAATAACGTACATATCAAAAACCTGATGAGCATGATCAAAGGCGGGCTTAAACTTACAATGTGCCAGCAATTGCAGTACTGATGTGAGTCTTATCCTCAGGAAACAACCTTGCAAGTCCAAAATCAGCAATCTTTGGCATGAAATCCTCATCAAGTAGAATATTGCTTAATTTAATGTCTCTATGTATTATTCTCAACTCAGATTCTTCATGAAGATATGCCAAGCCCTCGGCTGTGCCTAATATGATATTAAGCCTCATCTGCCATGTTAGTGGCTGAACATTCTTCGCACCTGGATGAAATTAATCACACAGATTCATCAATGACAAAACACACGAATAAAGATTAAAATCTTCGAGTAACACATTAAAGACTAAAGTAATCGATACCGGGAAGATAATCATGAAGGCTTCGATTCGGTATGAATTCGTACACAAGAAGGCTTTCTGGTCCTGTAATGCTGAATCCAAGCAACTTGACAAGGTTCTTGTGTTGGACGTCACTAATCAAATTGACTTCGTTGAAAAAATGATCCACCCATTGTCTTGTGTTGAACAGAAGTCTCTTGATAGCAACAGCTTTACCGTCTGGCAATGTTCCCTGATCAAACAATTCCCAAGAAAATAAAACACGATCGAAAGCTGTTTTCAGTTATGAATTATTTTGTTGTCCCTATGATTGGCAAAATCAAATGACAAGAACAGAACTTACTCTGTAAACCGAACCAGATCCTCCTTGACCCAGTTTATTCGACAGGTGAAAGTAATTTGTGGCCCTTTCAAGAGATTCATATGTGAAATTGAGCTTGGAATTATTCACCGTTGTTAATAAATCACCAAGTTCCTTTCTTTCTGAAATAAATTCCATATCAAATTAGCAAACTATTCCTGAAACTAAAACAGAAGTTATCAAGTGCTCATCAACCGTTTATACTTACGCCTTCTCCTTTTGGCGATTCTCTTCTTCATAAAGAACGCAGCCGTTGCGATGATCAGTGCGACAGCCACGGAGGAAGGCGCGGTGGCCAGAATAATTGCCAAATGGCTGGTTCCTGCTTGCCAAAAATAAATATTTATCGGTCAAGACTTGTACGCTAAAAAATCAGAGCTAATATTAAGAAAGAAAGAAAGAAAGAAGATCAAGATTCAGGCATACTGAATAAAACTGAACTCACTGCCATTGTCTACATTTGCAGCTCCAAAATTATTGTAAAACTTGTGAAGAGAATATCTCAGGTAACAACCAGCATTCAAAACCCTTCCTTCTTCCTTTGGAGTACAAACAGCGATTTCTGATACAGCATTTGCCAGACAAGTTTCACAAGCACTTGAGTTTACCGATTCCCAACATTGAGCCAATCCATAAACAGAAACATTCCTTTTGTTTACTACTCCAACGGAAAACCCATCATTCTTTGGAGCTTGAACACTCAAATTCCTCATTAATTCCATGGAATTTTCACTAAAAATAGTCTTATTCCCACCACTAAAATCTCCATTAGCGCACACTGTTCTGTTCTGCGAATCCATGGATTCGTTAAAGAAATTATAGTCATCGTACCTTAAATAACATCCATCGTAGAAAAGTCTTCCTCCACGAGTGCCTAATTGGAAAGGAAGACACCTTAAAATCTGAGTCTTGCATTGAGCAATGCAAAGATTGCAATCAGTTTGATCAAGATCTTTCATACACTCACCGAAAGCGTAAACTGTGGCATTTCCTGTACCATTAATCACAGCTCCATATTTTTGTTTATCAACCGTTTGACTAACTAAATCCATCGCAGCTAAGAAATTCGCTATAAAAACTTGCCTTTCTGGCATAAGTCTTACTGTTCTGTTGGTGCATATTAAAGCTGCTTCTGTAGCTCTCGGATCAGAAGCAGAAAATCTTATCAAGAAACACAAGCAAGAAACAAGAAAACTTACAAAACAAGAACAAAGATTCATTTTTCTCTGTATTAGCCAGGCAGAAAGGAAAAGCATAACAAAACGGTAAGGTAATTTGGAAGATGGTGAAAATTGATAGAAAGAGTTGATTCTGGAAGTGGGTCATGAAGTGAAGGGAAGCGAAGGGGCTATGTTTGTGTACCAAGAATGTTCAAGTTTGAGATATTTCTTGCGAATTAAATACATGGGCTTGGAGTCAAATGGCTATGTCGGATTTGTAAAACGAAACAAGTATTTGCAGATAGTCAAAATGACGTCGCGTTTTAATTATTGAATAATAATATAGTTTTAGGAATCATTCATTTAAAATTTTCATTATTCTTTTGATTGTTTCATTTAATTTAATATCATAATATTCCGAATAAATCATATATGTATTTGGTATAGTTTGTGATTCCAGAAGAAGAACAAACCAAGCAAAATAATTAACAAAATTAAACTATGGGCGGGATTTGACTTTTAAGTGACCTACCAACATTTATAAATTATTTATTCTTTTATTTTTAAAAATTAAAAAATAGAATATTTCATGAATATTCATAATTAAATTTTAAAAAAATATTTTATATATTTATATAATCATAAATTTATAAATAATTAATTTAAATTTAACTTATTAAAAATTGAAGTTGGATGAAGGGGTGAAGTCAGCAGGTCGATTGAAGTATGGATATGGACCGGCGCGGAACTCAGAATCGTGCTAAGTATAATTCGGGGCAAGACTTGGTTTTGATGGGCTTCAACGCTGATTCAGTGGTGGGGTCAGGCAACCATTTCATTAAATTATAATAATTAAATCCAAAATAAAAAATTTATAAATAGAAAATTAATGAATTGTGTGGAAAAAGATAAAAGGGACAGCGTAATTGCACAGACCAGCTGCCTCCTATAATAATAATTACAAGAAAATCTTAATAGGTGTATAATAGAATAGAAGTATGCGTTAGATTGTTTTAGATGGTCACTTTTGAATTTTGCAGTTTCAACAAAAACAGCAAGTTTTCCACATTCTTACATGCTTCTTTTTGGCAAATCAAGATTCAAGAATTGCAATTCTTAATCCTTGCAATACCATTAACGCATAGCATCGCTTTCCAAGTTGTCAAAAGCCCTAATGTCTGTATCAACAAATACATACCTGCATATATTACATAGACAGAGAGAGAAAGAGTGTGCGGTTGAGTGGAATTCTATGTTGTCCGGAAGCTTCAATCTAAGACCACTAAGCTCCATTTTGGAGTATTGCTTTGCTTTAAGTGAGTTGGAGGATTCCTTTTGTTTAATTCAAATTTTCAGTTTCATTTTTCCGGTTGGTTTTAGGTATGAGAGACATTAGATTGATATATGGAATTAGAACAAACCACCCACTATTTATCCATTGCAATTAAGCACAACTTAATAATTACCAGAATAAATGAAACTGAACTTAATAAATCAGCTGAAGGGTCCTTAAAAAACATTATCCAAACCATATTCCTATATTGTGACTTGCACACTTTCCACTATGAACTCAATAATTGGTTATCCTCACCTACATGCCAAATGTAAACTATTCCAATTAAACCATTCTTCATTTCATTTTTCAACCTTAATCTCATTCGTTGTTGGTTGGTTTATTATTATACATGGAAATAAACCTGTTCTAAATAATTCTTCCCCGTAGTAACGACCACACCATCGCGTACAACACTCCAGTCTATATATAACGACCGTACTCCACTGAAAGCAACGCCTCCGACTCCTTTCTTGCTCTGCTCAACTTTTTCCACGAAAGTGAATTTCCCAGAAAACAAGGAAATATAGATTGTAAAGATGAAGAGAAACAATAATATATCTCTTATGTTCCTCATCTTTGTTTTGATATCTGCCTTTAGTATGTTTTCACTAGAGGCAAGGAAGCACCATCACAGCAAAAAAAGCAAATCCCATGGCCACATCAAACAGAAGAAAGGCAATGGAGACAATGTTCCGGATTCAGATACTGTTCCAGGTTCTGCGCCAGCCCCTCTTCCTCAAACTCATTCCAAGAGTTTTGATATTCTCTCATTTGGAGCCAAGGGTGATGGAGTTTCTGATGATTCCAAGGTACTCGTCTAATTTCATTATCATGATTCTTCAACAGATCATATCATATTCTCGGTTGATTTCTTGCATAGCTTATATAGCATTTTACCTTTTCTTTTCCCACAATTTCTTTATAAACTTGGAGCAAGAATTTCTGAACAAATATTTTGATTTCCTGGAAATGCCAAAAAAAAAAAATAAAGGCACTACTAGCTGCATGGAAAGCAGCTTGCAAGGTGACAGGAGCCACAATAAAAATACCAGCAGAATTCAAGTTCCTTATCAACCCCATAACTCTTCAAGGTCCATGCATGCCTCACCTTGTTCTTCAGGTTCGTTAGATTTCACTTCCTTTGATATGACTTTATTTTCTCCATGAGCTAATTAATTATCATTTTTCTGTTAAACATATGAGACAGACAAAGAAGGATATTCTTTCCCTTTTTCTTAATGCTAATTAATATTTATAGACAACATGGTCATGTTTCGATTATTATATATATATCGTAAAATGCTTTACACTCAAAGTTGATGTAATAAAAGTGGAATTCCATGACAAACAGATAGATGGAACAGTGTTAGCTCCTCCACAAGTAAATTGTTGGCCTAAATCCAGCCTGTTTCAATGGTTTAACTTCAAATGGGTCCATGAGTTTACGATTCAAGGCACTGGTTCTGTCAATGGCCAGGGATTTAACTGGTGGATTCCCTCTAATCTCTACTTCATTCAGGTTTGACGATCATTTATTCCATCTTCCGAACATTGGAAAGAAATGTAAAGTAGAAAAGGAATAGCATCTAATGGTACCCTTTTGTGATCTATTTATGCAGAAGACATTCAAGCATATTCCTGACATGAAACCAACAGTAAGGGTTGCATCCACAATCATTCTCCCTTGTATTTATTTTTAATTATTTTTTATTAATAAATTTTGCTGTTCGGTTACAGGCTTTGAGATTCTATGCTAGTTACAATGTCACAGTCCGTGACATTGAAATCATAAATAGCCCTCAATGCCATCTCAAATTCGATAACTCTAAAGGGATAAAGGTCAACAACATTACAGTTTCTTCACCTGAAAACAGCCCAAATACTGATGGAATTCACTTGCAGAACACACAAGATGTAGAAATCCATCATTCTAACATTGGAACCGGTAAGAACAAATAACGCAATTGTCCCCATACTATTTTCATTTTCTTGAAATCGTAAAACTATAAAAAAGAAACTCATCTCAGCCTATACCTCTAAGACCCATGTTATTGGGGTTACTGATGAACAATAATAATATATACACAGTCACCAAGGATGACCTAATTTAGGTCATGCCACAATAAGTGGCTAAGGGGTTCAGTCCTAAGGTTGGAGTTGGGTGGGGGGGATAATGCATGGCATGTTAGAATTTGCAAAGAGAAAGTAATATGATTCTTCCACATACAAAAAGAATAAGGAAAGACTATCTGTTTGTGGGTTTTACGTGGGGCTGAGAGAATTTTTTAAACCGGTATATAACTGTCACCAAACTAACTTTTGAGACAAGCATGATCCAAAAAGTAGCAACTCAACTAACTTTTCAGTTTGGTATAATATATATATATATATATATATATATATATAGCCATTATTTTAATTATTAGCAATTACATTATATATCTTGTTTGTTTCTGACGCTATATGTATAACTTTTGACAGGAGATGACTGTATATCCATACAAACTGGTTGCTCCAATATCCATGTTCATCATATTAACTGTGGCCCAGGGCATGGTATAAGGTAAATGCCCTTTAGTTATAAACAAATGAAGGGTATAGATTTAAACCAAATTATAATTATCTGATCAAGTAGTGTGATAGTTATCAAGTTATTAACTGGGCAAGATAGATAATTAAAGACTAATTTGTAAGTTATCTCGACCCTGGCCAGAATTTACCATGAGAAAACAGATTTGAAAAGCTGAAGTAATCGATATGTATACATTTTCCTTTTCTTGTAATTGTAGTTTAGGAGGGCTTGGTAAAGATAAAAGTGTTGCATGTGTCTCCAATATTGTTGTCGAGGAAATCTCACTTCAAAATACGTTAGCTGGAGTTAGAATTAAGACATGGCAGGTATGTTAGTCTTTTCGGCTATACTTATCTAGATCATATGTATATTCGTCGACTACGAATTAAGCAAATAAATATGCTGCAGGGAGGCGTTGGATCAGTTAAAAATGTATCATTTTCCAACATTCAAGTATCAGAGGTTAAATATCCGATCATAATTGATCAGTTCTACTGTGACAAGCATATATGCAAGAACCAAACAGAAGCTGTGGCGATATCTGGTGTCAATTACAATCAAATAACAGGGAGCTACACAGCACAGCCTATACATTTAGCCTGCAGCAACAGTGTGCCGTGCGTAGATGTTGATCTGATTAATATTCAATTGAATCCTTCGTCAGGATTCCCAAGTTTTCGACAGGCTTTGTGTTGGAATTCTTATGGGAAATCAGAGGCACCCCTTGTTCCTTCAAGTATTGACTACTGCTTAATGAGGGACAGTGGCTTAGTAAAGAGAATAGCAAGGTCACATGAGCATTTATGCTAGTTAATTAGCTAGTCAAGCCTCATATATATATATAGGCAAGTGTTTCTGTTAGATGCTTCCCTTCTGCAATTTTCTTTTGTTTGATGTGGGAAGGTGATGAATTCTGTAGTTATGTAGCGACGGAACTGAATCTATTGTTAAATTTCATCGCGAAACAACCATTTGAAGAGCGAAACTCCATTGTTGAAACTGGATTACATGGACCTATTCATTACACTAATAAGCCCTTAAATCTCCATGCAAACCACTAAACTTGAGGCTTAATATATTACATTAGTGGTTTGCAATAAAAACATTCATGCAGACAGATTACTGATTCCCAGATAGGAGTACATGTGAGGGAGGGAAGTAAGGTGGGGGATCGAACCTCATACCTCAAACATGAAAAAGAAAGACATTTCTACAACTTGGTATACAAAAGGGGCATGGGCAATATATAAATTTATGTTGAAAAAAGAGGCATGTAAAGAAATCTGCAAAGCCATAAGCTTAGTTTATGGTGTAAAAAACAAATTAAAGATAGCAGCACAAGGCAGATTAAATATGCTCGAACTCTTAGGCAACTTGCACAAAAGTATCTTCTTTCCTGGTCACTATATTTAATTGATCACTATATATTTAATTGATCATCGGGCGCGAGGTGGACTCAGAGAGAGAAGAAAACAAAAGGAGAGCGAGCTGTGGAAAGCACAAACCTTCATTTCCATGGCAGACCAAAAAGAAAAAAGAAAAGATAACCTATATATTCAAACGGGTCATTAGGATCTACTGAAAAGGATGTTTAGACCGTTAGATTATATATATGTATGTGTGTGCGTGTGTGGGCTCTTTGAGGGTGGCGGAGCATTGCGTGCACCGTCCAGGAGTCAGCAGACCCTTTGGTGAATCTTCTCGCCAGGCGCATGCATGACCACCAACCATTTATTATATATTTTTTAAAAGAAAAAGCAAAATCAAGTGGAGCAATTAGCCTGGCGTTAGAGGGTAATTCACATAAAGAGGTGGATTATTAAAGTCTCGTTATTGGAGCTGACACAGACACACACACATTACAATATCAAAAAGGACCGCAAAATTCCTTTCTGATTAATCTCCCTGCGATAATAGAGCTAACAGTGATCATACTTATTTGACAAATTACCAAAAAAACCTTCTGTATATATCTTTTCACCAGTTTTAATAATCTAGTTTAAGTTTTGAAGTATTAATTATGTACCATATAAAGTAATCTTTTTCTGTTTCCATTATTAAAAAGCTATGATGGGATGCTCTGAAGCAAAAGGACTTGCAATCTATCAGAAAGTCATTTGATCAATCTACCCATATAGTATTGTTCATACTTTTCATTCATTTCTCTTCATTCCGAGATCTTTTATGGATATAAAGCTTTTATTTGTTGTTATTTTCTTTTAATATACTTTCCATTACACCATGCGAGACGAGCGTAATTTCAACATATTCAATCATCACTTCACAAGAGAACCAAAAAGGGTTAGCCGGTTTTCAATTCCTCAAGTTGGGCTTGCAGATTTTTCTTGCATAACTTGGGAAATTCAACACAACTCTAGGCAGAATAAAACGACATGAATTTGGACCATAGAAGAGGGATGATAATAACTTGGGCCCATTCTCAAAATTGTACCTGCCTGCTAGAAGAATTCAAAGCTGTGGAAAACGAGGAAGTGAGCTTTTGGTGAAGAATTATTGGATTTGGTTTGCGAGGGAAATTTGCCCTGAAAGAGACAGCACCGAGGGAAAGTCGTCTACAGCATCTAAGCCATTGAATTTATGGAGTTAAGATGAGGAAGACTTTGTAACTTTTGCCATTAAGTCAAACACCTTTCATTCATTAACTTGGTCAGAATTTTTTTTTATCTTTAATTAATTTTATATTTTTTCATTATTATTTAAAATTCTGATGGATGTGTGAGTATTTTTCTTGATAAATTTTATGGAATTTCAAACATAAATAAATATTAATTTAATTATTATAATTTAAAAATTATTTCATATTTCAAATATTTAAGATTACTTAATACTTTATAAACATATTTAAATCTTAGTTCTACTTTAATCATGATATTTTACTTATTCAATAATAGCTGATGCAATCATGTTAAAGTTTCAAACTTATTATCTAGAAATTATTGACTTAAAGAAGATCAGAATATATTAAAAATACGATAGTATTGATTATTACTTGAGTTTGACTCCAAGAAAATGAAAGTAAAATATAAAAAGAAAAGAGGATTTATTTGACTTATATATTACCTTTCAGCTGCCTATAATTTGAAGCTTGGCAATTACGTCAGAATTAACTTTGAACAGATATATTTGAGCTAGTATACAAGAAATTCTAGGCATTTATGGAGGAAGAAGCATTAGCATGCATGGTTTCAGAATCTGATCTTGTACCACCTCTCTCACTTCTGCTACTATCAGCAAATTTTAAGCTTGCCTGATGCAAACCTTGCTCCTGTTCCTTAGTAGTCCATTCAGAAATGTAATAGTGTTCTTCAGTAGCAACCTTGGAAGATGATGGACCGCAAAACATTCCACCCCATTGTGGGAAATATATTAAACATATTGGAAGAGTGCAGCATACAATCATTATACCCATCAGCGTTATTCCTGTTTCCTTTGAGTATTTTGATCCTTTGAAGAATATCAGTTGTGTTAGGACTGCTCCCACATTTCCACCTCCTCCTGTCATCCCTGATATTAGCCCTAATGATCTGAAAGAATGAGACCGTATTAAGATGGAATCCATTGAAATTTCTTTTCCACTTGAGGAAGCTTCTTGACAAACATGCGAAGTTAATTTTACCAACAAATTTTATAGCTGCTCATAATCATTGAAGAAAATATAGTTTAACATCTATGAATCAGGAATGCAATACTGGGAAATATTACCTTCTGGAGACGAAAGGAACCACGCCAAATGTTAGGCCACAGGCAGCTTGGCAAAACAGAGAGAAAACAATCATGACAGCAATGGATGCACTTAAGGATCCGACTCTTCCGAGAAGTATACAGAAGACACCTCCTAAAGTTTGCACTGTCCATAAAGTCCAAATCCTACCTCTCATCCCATATCTCTTGGCCACAGCATCTGAAATCAGCCCACCTGCTGGCCTGGAAACAATATTTGCCAATCCAAAACTTGCTGCTATGAGTCCTGCCGTATGAAGTTTTAGATTAAACCTGTCATAAAAGTACTCTGCTATTACGTTATCTATTGTCAACTCCACTCCAAAACAGTACCCATAAGTTAATGCAAGAATCCACCCTCTATAGTTTGTAACCCCATGATAGAACACGTTTGAGAATTGATCTTTAGGTTTATCTCCTGATTTTTGCAATCTCTTGAAGTTTCCATCAGGCAAATCCTTGCCGAATAGTAGAACAGCAAAAGCTGATAATGTTTGGAAAAGGGCAGGAACAAAAAACGCTATCCTCCAAGCTGAAAATTTCACAGCTCCAATGTCTCGAATCAGGCCAAAGATGACAGGCATAATCAACTGGGTTGCTCCACCGCCAAGATTTCCCCATCCACCTGAAAAACCATTAGCAGTGCCAACTACTGGTGCAGAAAACATAGAACTCATCCAGAATTGGGTGGAGACAAAAGTGGCTAAAGAAAATCCTGTGAAGAATCTCACCAGGAGAAAAGAAACAGGGGATGAGATTGTGGAAGTGAAGTAAACCGCAGGTGAAGTAAGTAAAATTAGCGAAGCAGATGCAAGACGAGGTCCGAAAAGATCACAGGCAGTTCCCATGGCAACTCTTGCGAAAACCGCACCAGAAACTGATGCAATGCCCGCATTTCCAATATCTGTGGCAGTAAGATTAAGATTATCTCGTATGATTGGGATCAGAGGCGGTGCGGCAAAAGTAGAGACGAAACAGGCAAAGAAAGAGATCCAGGATAAATGGAAGGCTCGCATATGCGGAGCCGCTATAGATAATAATCTTACTTTTGTTGCTTTATGGTCTGAATCTACAGGAAGAGCGAATGTTGGAGTCTGAGATTCCATCCTAGAAGATTCTACTTCCATGTTTCAGCAGTTGTGAATCAAAGAAATGGATTCTGTAAAGAGAATTTTCATATGGAAGGGAGAGGCTGGTGGTATGACGCGGAACCGAAGATATAGCTGCAATGATGGAAGCAAGAAAGAAAATGTCACATAGATTGATAAGTTACATAACAGGGCATATTTTCTAGCCAAAAACATAACACGCATAAAGCATGAAATATAAGTTTCTATTTATACTATTTTCTAACCCTAATTGAACTTATTTTCTATTTTTACTCTAACTTAAAAGATAAATAAATGAATATTATATGAAAATTCATACATTGATCTCACTTCTTTTTTTTATTGATTCTCAATTGTTTAGCATGTCTAATTAATCCATACACTTATAAAATAAGATTATGACTTCATAATTAGATCCAAATGACATATTTTAGACTCCATTCTCTTCTAAATTCATCTTAAATAATATTATGACTTTAGACTTTCCTTTAAACTCTTAATAGCATTTGTAAAGATTTGTTTTTATAGCTCGTGACCTGACTGAACCACTAAGAAAAAGTTGATAATTCTTCCTTTTAACCTTTTTATATTCTCCTGGATCGATGTAGATCCGTATCAGTGTACATACAAGCTAAGAGTTCTTGGTACCAAAAAAAGGTGATGCCCTCACCCCAAGGGCCCCCACCGCCCGACCCGACGAGCATCGTAAGGGAGGGTAAATCATGGTATCCAGCGGCCTCCTAGACGGGGACCCAGGTCTTGGTGCTCACAAGGAGTCCACCCAGAGGGCGTTACTCCCACACTGCAGCTGCCAAGACTCGAACCGTGGCTTCTTGGTACCAACACCACGTCCCACCTTCTGCTTAACTTCTGTTTCTAACCCTTTTTTTTTTCTTCTTTATTGCTGTTCGCAGACAGAGAAGAGAACTAATAATAAAGAGAAAGAGAGAGTATAATTCTGATAAATAAAAAAAAAAAAAAAGTCACGATTTTTATGGTAGGCTGTGCTTAAGCTATTATATATGTCTGATACCTATCTTCCTTCCCCAAAATCATTACCCCTACATTTCTTAATTTTCATTTACTCTAATTTTAATTATCACTAATCACCCCCCTCTAGCATTAATTACTCATGTTATCCTCCATTAATCCTGAATTCATAACCATGCAGTAATAGGCTAAAGTTTTTAATATTGTGAATTATATTTGGAAGCAAAATTTTAAAAAAAGAATGAAATAATAAAATAAATGGAGCGCTCTCCTGCTGCACAACCCGACCAATTAGAATGCTTTATTGGCTGTTTCTCTCTCTCTCTCTCTCTTCCTTCCGTGAAATCTTATGATACGCCAACGTCGTCATGATCACCAAATGCCCCATTCTATGAAATCGTATTGAATTTTTTGTTTTCTTTTATTTCAAATAAAATAATTGAATTTTCATTTTTTATATAAATAAAAAAAATGGGCATCTCTGTATTATTCAAAACAATTATTTTTCTCCGATTAAATAATTCAATCACAATTTAAACATTGCATGTCCCTTCGTTCTGAATTTAAATATAAAGTATTTCGATCACGTTTATAACAATATAATAGATACTTATGATATAATCAAACAATGACACGTAGCCATTTTTTACTCTGAAAATTCAAAATATTCTTGTTCATTTATAATTTTTAGCAATATTCCCTGAAGCGGAACATGCATTTCAACCCAAAAAATATATAATTCGGCTGCTTCTGAATTTAGGTCAATTTGACGTATGCAACTATGACAAATCGGAACAATAAAATATGAATATATAATTTAGGAGGCAACCAAGTCAATTAAATAAAATCCAAGGAAGAATCGTAATCGAGGCCTCACTATTTCATCGAATGGACGAGACATGCCCCGTCGTTCATAAACAGTCCAATAAAATTATGTACACCATCATATCATATGATATTATTGCATTATTATTTTATTAATATTGTCCATCTACTTGTATTTTCGCAATTTCATCTACTGCCTAGCCTATCATGGGTTGCCGTGTCAATTTTAAGATTTAGGAAAATGATGTAATCTTAGGCATACTGTTCTTTTTTTTTTTTTTTTTTTACTTTTTGTTATATCATATTTGTTAATTTATATTGAATATCAAAACTACACTATTTAAATACCGAAATATTTGATATTTAATATATAGCATGGTGATTGTTTTCAAAGTTACATTTCATGTATGTTTTTTTATAGATGTGATTGAATAATTAAATTATTATTTTATTTATATGAAGGTGAGTAGGTACGTAATTGATCATTAATGGTGACTTCAAAATTAAGAAAACAATTATAACTATTAATATTGTGATTTTAAATGGTAGGAAACGCCAGCATGATGAAATCAAATTAATTTTTAATATACTTTATATATTCATTTTTATTAGTCTTCATCGGATGTTAAAAAGAAACAACTCTGGTATGCATTTTAATCATTGATTTAAAAAATATACAGTGTTTAATTTTTCTGTCATTATTATGCTTTTCACACTGAATATCACATCATTGCAACGTTATATAATAACTCATGTATAATATAATTTCTCAACGTCGAGACATGCATACATTTACGTAAGCAGACTTCTTTTATTTTGTGACCGTAGATTATGTGAAAAAATAATATGATAAATTATTTAATTTCCTCCTTTGATGATGATTATTGTTGTTATTATTATGCTAAGAATGGTGTGCGTAATTCTCGAGTATTGGTGGGCACATTAGCTGAATGTGGGCAAAGGGAAGGCGTATCAGAGACGGTGCCGACTATTGAAAATATTACACCGAACTTTTGTCTTATTTATTTATAAAAGCATCTTAGTCTCTCTTCAAAAGTCCAATTAGATTCATTTATTTATCCTTTTTATACCCATTAATATTGAGTTAATAATCAAAATTATTCCCGGCGTAATGGGATTAATGACCAATATTACGTGTACTAATTATTGACCGGAGAAACTTTTGACAAAGGTGCAATCGTGGGAAGAAAAGTGTTGCAGTGGTCCGTACAGAGGTGGAATGTGTTGGATATTCCTAAATTGGCACTAACATGGATAAACTTTGACGATGGAGCAGGCAAGTTGGGTTTTCAAAAGATGAAATTTAGCAAAATTTGACATTATCCCAGTTTGTTTCAGCCATGGATATCATTTTCAATATCCTCTGGTCAAAGTTCAGCGACTGGGAAATACGCCATGAAATTAAATGCACGTAAAGTTCAAACGTTAGGCTTGAATTATGTTCATCTTTATAATCAATATCATTTAATTTCTAGTTTTTTCATCTTGATATATTTTTTAATTTATGTATTTTGAATATATAAATGTATAAAATATTATTATATAATTCATATAAGATAAATGTATTTTTTTTGAGATTTTAAAAATTATATGATGAGTTTGATTTGATAAAAATATTTTATTACAAGTTTAACTTGTAAAATTGCAAGAATTTATGAATTATGAATATTAATCTAAAAAATATAAATAATTATATAATTCAACATATATTTCATTTAATCATTTAATCAAACATAATAATAAAATGATATCCTATATAATAATTATAAATTTACAGGGTAAACAATTATTGTAATTTAATTAGTTTTACACATTAATACCAATATATTATTTTACATCATTATATTAAAAATTAAATGATATTTTATCACGAGGTTTAAAATTATAATAACAAACAGCTTAAATATTTTTAATAATATAAGTATGATAAACCCACAAAACCATTAATGATTCATTGATTTTCCTATGATAACTCATAAATTCACTTTAAACTCATATAATTTTATTTTTACATATAAATTAACTTATTTGATATAAAAAAATCATATAATATATACATTAAAGATAATAATATTAAATCTCCCAAATTTAACTCATATATATATATATATATTAAATTTCAACTCAAACATAATCCATACATAAAAAAAGTTTTGCAATAAATATTCCTCAACAATATTTTTTTTGAGTTGTCATGCCCAAAAATAAAAAGAAAAAAAAACGTATAATTTGATTGTGATTTGATGGTATGCGAAGGACTGCATTCCTTCTAGAATTGATCTGCAGTCGCATCTATACAAATTCCCCCCTCTTTCCGTTTTCGCACTTGCAATTTTCCTCCACTTTGAAACACACGTGATGAAAACATGTTCATAATCATCAACTTTACATACTCAAACAAAGATTATCCGACATTAATTAATAATTTATTATTATTTTTTTATAATATTCTATAGTTAAACGGATCTTATCTTATCAGATGAACGATTCAATCGTATCTAAATTCTATATTATTATCCAAAACAATTGTGTTCCAAAAATGGAAGAGATTATTAGCTGTAACAGTGATTTCATGTATAATTTCTTATATGGAATAAAAAAGTTATATGTATTTTAAAAATTACAAATATTCAATTTTTTAAAAATATATAATTTTCAAAAAAATAATCACCTAATTCGCTCTATGATCATATAATCACTTATATTTATATTATTTACTAAAATATAGAAATACAAATACCATCAACAAATAAATAATAATACAAATCAATTAATACATTAACTATAACAATGATTATAAGATGTGTTATTATTCAAATAACTATTATTGTTATTATTATTATTATTATTATTATTATTATTATTATTATTATTATTATCATCATTATAAGATGTATTATTATTATTATTATTATTTAGTTGTTGATGGTATTTGTATTTCTATATATTTTAATAAATAAGAGAAATATAAATGATTGTAGGATTGTAGGGTGAGTTAGGAAATTTATATTGTTTAAAATACGTGTACTTTTTTTTTATTAATTTAAATTCTACATAAATAATAATCTCTGAAAAAATGGAGGATTAACGAAAATGACTTGACACTATTTTTAGAAATTTGAAAGCTACAAGAAATCGGGTGCTATATAATTAAGGAGAAAAAATTCATTGATCATATTTTAAATTATTTTTTATGCAAAATAAAATAAGATTATTATTATTATTATTATTTTAATTTTAGGGAATTATTGAGGTCTGTCATCGTAAAGAATGATTCATGTGGACGTACCAAAGTATTGTTTGGATCTGAGGACCGTATTCATTAATTAAATATATTACGAAAGATCAAGGAAGTGGTAATAAAATTGTAGATTGGGTTTGTTGTTTTTGACGTAGTTGCTTTGAACCGGACACCAATTACCCTCTTTACCATAAATGAATATGAATTTGCAAAGCTACCACGTGTATGCTATTTGTCACTCATCCACTAATAATTACAAATTTTATGTTTTTAACCTCCCATTTTTATTTTATTTTAATGTAATTAAATATTTAAAAGATTTAAACTATATAACTACTTTTGCTTTCACATTTAGATAAGTTTACGTCTAAAAAAAAAAAGAGAAATCATATTTATTTAAAGCATTAAAAGTATTGTTAGAGGGAAATAAAAAGGAAGAGAGGATCGTGGAAGTTAAGCATTTGAATGTTGGTGAAAAAATCAAATCAAAGAAAGGGAAAAGGAAGGTGGGTAGAAGACAGCCAAATATAAAGAAAGAAAGGAAAGAAGAAGAAGAAGAAGAATAATCATTGCTAAAGCAGAGGGGAGTAGACCTAAGAAAAATATTTTAAAAGTAAATGTAAAATATAGAAGACAAAAGCGCATTTACTAAATTTGCAGTTGTAGGGTCAAAGAATATCCATTTTCTTTTATGCGTCGCCAAACAGAATTATCATTACTCTGTAACTCCTACTCTATTCTCTTGGATTACGCGCTTCCGTACGTTCCTCCTTCCCACGCGCATTTATTCCTTCTGTTCTTTTCCTTTTCCTCCTCCTCCTCCTCCTCCCTAATTTCTCCGGTCAAAACTCTTCTTCTTAATTCCATTTTACATCCGCCTACATTTTCTTATATTATCCGTAAATAAGAACATCGGGTAGTTATGTGTTTTCTTAAGAATTTATGATATTAAAATACATTATTTTTTAGTTTTATATATTAAAACATGAGATGAAAAGGTATCTAATTATTCCTGCCCTCACGTAATGCACGATTATTAAAAACCGTATGCGTTTACTTTTGATACAAGAGATTGTGATCTGATGTGCCAAAGTCTATTTTTGATTGATGTGATTTGTGATGTGATTGGACCATGGGGTGTGCATTCTGCAGCCTCCACCTTTTGCTCATTCTCCCTCGAATTATTTATGTCATTCTTTTCCTTCCTTTCTTGAATAACTTTAACCAAAATCATAGTAAATAGTATTTATTTATTTATTTATTTTTAAACAATTTCCAGTCAAAAATTTGTAAATAATCTATCAAAGTAGTCAAACAAATAAAATCTACAGGTGACTAAATATCAAAATCATATATCTTATTATATAGTTTCAAGATGAATTAATAGATGAAATTTCATATTAGATAAGATAAAAATTAAAGAGAATTTTATTTAAATGGAAATAGTTAAATTAGAAATATTGTAAGATAAAAGAGTTGAGAGGGAAAATGCAGGGAGGGGTGTGATGTGAAGAAATGGCAGGATGGTTGAATGCAGCTGTCTCATCTATTGTTTGACTTGGCAAAATGGTTCGGACCAATCTCCTCTCATCTTCCCAAACCAAAAGATTGTCAAAAGCCGAAAGCAATTTAAAACAGCATCAAATCAGAGGCTGATTTTTAATCAATCCAATTTCACTCCATCATAGGCTCAACCCACCATGCTTAGACTCCACGTGTCAATCAATGCCTTAGGGATATAGGTTGGCTCTTCTTACACCCTATTCCTAAGCGTTTACGTGTCTTTTTTTTTTTGTTTTTGCTAATTAATGCAAAGATTTGGGATTACCCATTAACCATATTGTCTCATCCATCGTCAGCTCATCAGCCCCCTTAGTTTTAAAATTAATTTCTCAATTATTATTAATTAATACGAGTTTTAAATTCTAATTTCAATCATTTCGTATTAGAATAGCAATTACGAAAAGATGATTTGTCAAAGAAGTAAATTAACAACCTTAAAGTAAAAACGCTCAGTGAATGATCGACTGAATTGCAATGTACATTTATATTATTATTTTAAATGAATAATTACTCGTATATAGAATATTATTCAAAAATGAAGTCATAAATGAGAAATTTATTAGAGCACAACGGAAAAAACAAAAGTCAATGAATATCCACGTAGGCACTGGTGAAATAAAAAAAGAAAAAAGAAAAAGAAGGACAAGGAGAGTAGGGCCACGGCGGAAGAACAAAAAGAAAAATGTGATTTTATGAATATTAAAATGGAAGAAACAGATAAAGAAAATGTTGTTTGCTGTTGCAATTATGGCGATGATGAGATCTGGCAGGAGGAAGAGAATGATGGAAATTCCTGCACATATGGAATGATTCAAAATAATAATAAAAAAAATAAAATTAAAAGAAAAATAATGATTTCTTTTTTTAATCTCAAGTAAAAAACAAGCATCGTATTTAATAGTATCTGAAAATTCTGAAAGTTTGGCAGCTGAAAAATCGTTGCAACACACAACACAAACAGTTGCTTTCATTTTATTATTTTTTTTTGGGGTTTTGGGGGGTCTGGTTTGTTTCTTTTGTACTGTTTAATCAATTAATAAGTTTGTTCATGGTGGAAATGTAGGTGGGAGGCTTCGAGGACGCTGGGTAATTTTTGGCTTCTGCTCCATATAATGATTTTATTCATTCAATTTTCATTTGTTTTCTTATGTTCAATTTCGCATCATAAAATAAAAAACAGATGAGCAGCAGAAGGAAGGCATATTTAGCAAACCCCTGCTTTTGATCCCCATGAAACAATGCGAATGGTGGCTGCCCCTGCTCCTGTGTTTTCACTGACGTGGGTGAACTTTTCCATGATTTAGTGGCTGGCCAAGTTCTTTGTTTTTTTTTTCTTTTCATGTCTTATAATACTCATTAATAAGTAAAAATTATTTTTAAATAATTTATTTAATAAAAATTTATTTAAATTTAAATTAACTAATAATTTATTTATTTAAATTTATTAACAGATTTAATAATAAATTTATGAATTAAATCATTAATTTATATAGAAAATTTTAATTTTAAATATATAATCTATAAATTTATAATAATATAAATATTTATAAAATATAATACTTTTATTTATAATTTTTTAAATAAAAATTAAATAATTTATTTTATAATTTATATTTATTAAATTTATTTAAAGCTTAATTAAATTTATGATGTATTAAAAAATTTAAAAAGTTAAACTTAATAAAATTTAACCCGATCAATAAATTCTCGTGAAGTAAATTGGCTCCTTATGTTATTATTCAATTTATTATATTGAGCAAGTTAGGTTTGTGATGGTAATTTTTGGACTATTACATGCAAATAATACATTAACTTTTATTGATTTATTAATATATGGTTACTTTATTCATTTATATTAATCCATGATATATTTATATTATTATTATCATTATGGGTTTCTACGTTGACTAACGTATTGACTTATTTTATTTATAAGTTGAGTGCATTATTTACGGATTAATTGTATTAAATATATAATATTATTATTTTATAAATGTTGACAAGACACAACCTTACCTTTAGAATTTCTACTCCAAGTTAGGTTTTGTAGATATTATATATTTACATATAAAAAACAATTGATTGTTTGAAAAAATCAAAGGTAAAAGTGGAAAGAGACACGTAGACCAAAACCAAGAGGTTGAATTGCCTTAAACCTGTCATTAATTTTTTGGAGGGTACTTGGTGGTGCAAATATCTCCATCCATCTTCAGATAGAATTGTTGTAGACATGAAATCTACGGTCCACTCCATGATCATGGCTCGTGACCATACACTTGAAGAAAGCAGTAATTACAGTACCAGATTCGGCATCAATTCATCATATACAAAAATATATGGTGTTTTTAAAATCAATCTTAGATCCAAAAGTTCAATTATCAAATGGGTCATCATTAATATTCTAAATGGACTTCAAACTAATAATAATAATAAAATAAAAAAAAAAAGAATCTCATAATCATGGCTTCATGACCATATGCATTTCCATAACTTCGAGAAAACAGCAAATGCATGGGATTGGTTATTGTATGTAAAAGCTGATACGGACATTGTTGCATTAGAATGTATACACTGTGTTTCTGCATGCTGCATTCTTTCAAATAATTATTATATATATATCTTCGGATCCCTTCTTTATCTTTCAAGAATCAAAGCTAATTTTATAGTTTTTGAACGTTTTTTAAACAAATTTAGAATGCCATGAGCTCGAAATTCTAACTTGTAGTTAAAATGCAAGGCACGTACGTTTACCATATATTGATTTCAAATTATGACATTTCTATACGAGGATAAAAAAATCGTACGCCGTTTGTATACATTGTTCTTGATATTTTATTTGTCTAACATTAATTTATTTGCCAAATAATCATTGATCTTAGAACATCAATCATCTCTACGAGTAGTCATACCCATGTGCGGTGTTTTTGCAAATCATGACCTGCTACACTGCAGGTAAAGTTTGACATGGCCACTTGCTCAAACCCATATGCTCCTTTCAAAAACAAGTCATAATCTTGACATTTTCCATATCTTTACCTCGACTCAAGGTCATCAAAAGACAAAATCCAAATATAGGAACGTCGAAAACGACATCGCAATTGCTTGTATTATATATGTATATTTTTGCTTTTCTTTTCTTTTCTTTTCGTTTTCTACTTTAGCTTTAACCCACAAATCGTGGGGTTTTGGTTTATATTATATATAATTAAATTTGTAAAGATTACTACCATTTTTCCTGCTCTATTAGGAACTATACCAAAAGATGTTGACCCATATGACCAAAATTGTTAATCCTTTCAACCTAATATTATGATTTGAACACACGCATATATAAATAGCTAGAATCCAAAGTTGTTTTCTTGATATATTCCTTTCACATGCAAAAGATTAAAGTTAGGACCGAACATTTTTGAAATATAATACATGCCAGTTTTGGGTCGTTGAGAAATTAAGAACCAACTTTGAAGAATGAAGAAAAGGGTAAAAAAAGAAAAAGAAAACCCTATACATACATACATATATATATATATATATATATATAAAGGTTATTGGTAATTATCATGATATGATCTAGGGAATGAACAATGATTGATCAAAGAAAGGCTCCCACCATATTGACTTTCTCATCTCAAGGCACTTGAATTAGGTAAAAAGTTTGAATAATTGTGTTGCTTTTATTGATCCAAGAGCTTTTGTATGATGTAAGTTTTATATATATATTTGTCTCAAGTTTATTACAATAAAATAATTCAATTTTAATAACTAAATTTATAACTTTAAAATTCGAATAAACCTTATGACATGTCAATAAAAGAAGAATTCATACAAAATGGGCTAGCTTGATTAATATTTGAAAGACTTGCAAAAGGGTTTTAATGAAAGAAGAATTCATACAAAATGGGCTAGCTTGATTAATATTTGAAAGACTTGCAAGGGGTTTTAATGAGCATTCATACATGAATTGAATTCATGACATAAACATCTTATGTGAGACAACAAAGTGTGTCGTTTTGGATTTTGTGGAAGATTTCCATTTCGACTTTTTGAGATAAGACATTCTTCTCTTATTTGATCTTAGCATCTTATGCCAATAATCTCCTTTTTTGTTTTCTTGTGCACGGCTTAATATTTTAGTATTTGTCAAGAATGTCATCTCGAGAGACCATTCTCGTTGATTGTTGGTTTGGAAGGAAGATTTATGAATATTTCTCTACAAGAATATATAATATAACCCTCATTCATATAATAACGAATACACATTTATAATATATTAATGCATGCAAATGCATACATGCCTTCATTATAATTGATTGATACGTGAATTTATAATTGATTGATAAATGAATTATCATAGAAGATAAAGCGAAAGAGAATAAATGCATGGAAGAATAGAAAATAAATAAATGATAATGTAAAATGAAGAAATATAGAGACATCATTAAATAAGAAGATAGTAAGATGGGATGGAATGGAATGAACAAGTAGGACCCGTTATTATTGACTTGGAATGGTGGAAGAAGATCAACATTAATAATTGGATGGGAATTAGGTGAGGGCTCAATAATAATAAATAACTTCTTCTGCAATTTTCTTGAATCCATCATGCACGTAAAACCTCCTCCTTAATTACATGTATTTTCTTTTCTTTTCAATCTAAAACTACTTCCCCTCCACCCACCACTTCTTCTACAACATTCTCTTTATTTTTACTGTTTAATTTTTTTTTATAAAAATAATGATATATACCTTGGAGTTTATATCACAGTTAAATAATATTGGCCACATTTAATATTAATTTTTTAAGAATTAATTGGAATAATTCTGAGGAATTAAATACTATAATATTTATATTATGGTGTCAACGTGTCTAAAAAGATTAGCTAAGACTCTTTATGATCACGAAATTCTTCTAGAAAATTAAAAAAATCAAAGTGGCAGGTAAGTTTGATCCATATTCTACGTTTATTTCTCAGGAAAACCTTTTTACCATCTAATACTCATACTAACTTTCACTTTCTGTACATGAATTTTATTATTCTAATTGTAGAAGCTAGATTTTCATTAATGCACTAATTTACAAAATAAGCTGATAATTTTAATTTTATTTATTAGATTTAATCATATTCTTTTTAGTCCGTCAAATTTTGATATTATGACTCATTAATTTGATATGAATTATATCCAAGTTAAATTTATTATATTTAAAACAATAAAAGTATACACTTTTTTCGTGTCCCTTACTCATCTACAAATGTTTCTAAGTGGACTTGGAACCCATTCTTTGTTTTGTTATACTTATTCCCAATGTGATTAAAATCATAATATATGTATGTATGTATGTATATGTTGATTATTATTTCATAAATAGAAAGAAACTATCTTCATAGAATTCTGCATGCTATGCTATGAGTAATGTATTGAAAAGCAGTGGTTCAAGCAGAATAAAGTAGCCAAGCAGTGGCAGTACGTTTGAATTCTTAAAAAAGAAAAAAAAAGACACGAAAAACATGCTCATAAATAGTGTTACAATACACAATAATCTGTCTGTAATAAAGGGTGTTGAAAAATTAGTAGGATTAATAATGGCGTAAAAGGAAGAAGAGGGAGACAATTGAGGGAGAGGGATGGGGATGGGGATGGGGGTGGGGGGAGAAGCCACAACCCAATAATTTACCAATTCATATATGTGAGGTGAGGATGATGTCAGATTCTCACATGGGTTTTGAATTTGTGTAAAAATTGAATATTTAATTTATCTTTATGGGGGGTTGAAGTCAAAGCGTTGAATAGGAAAATGGAGCTTGGTTGTATCAAAAGGAAGGAAGGGAGGGAGGGTAGAAAACAGAGATGCGTGCAGTGAAGAGCATCTCATCAAGTGTCGAAGGCCAATATTAGTAGTAGCGTGAAAGCTAGAAAAGTAGATGCAGCAGCAGCCTCTTTTTATTTATATCAAAATTTTATATTTATTACACAGACATGACCCAATTAATTTTGCAAGATAGGGATGCCATCTTTCAATTATTTGAGTCTTTCTTTGAACAACAACACACAGCCTTCCATTCTAATTACAATGAATTTATAGTAGTTATAGCTTTTCTAAGGTGAAAATTGATTTGCCCTAGAATGCATTCAAACTAGTTGTAAATTCTGACGCATTCTGCAGCCCTTGAGCCCAGAAGAAACATTTCGACAAGCCCTTTTGCTAAGCAATTTTTACCGAGGACTTCGTCCTTCCAATTTCGATTCTAGAAGAAAGTGGTTTTCAATTCTAGAGCCGAGCCCTTCTATTTTGGAAGACATTTTATTCTATATAACCTCTTTGATGAATATAAAGAAAGTACTTGTTCTGAGGTCTTATTTTTTACTTTGGAAATCTAGTTGGCTAGCAGAAGTCTCCCCAAAATATTATCCCAGGTGATTTAGAGCTATGATACTGAATCCATGGTAGATTCTGATTACGACATGCCTGCCATCTGATCTTTCTATTCTCATTACGCTACTGAGAGCATGCAGCATTCATCTGTACTTTAGAAAAGGGCGAGACTTTTGATGCACTTTCTGTGTAATGCTCAATGGTTTATGAAGCCAAAACGGTCAGGAGTTGCGTTGAAAGATCAAATTGATGAGATCTTATGCCACAACCGCAAGCTTCATATTTATTCATCCACGTCTATGAAATGCGATGCACAACCTAACAACACTTGCAATGTACCTTGAACACATTAACAGCTATTAACAATATTTCCTCGATCTGGATGTAATGATAACTATTCCATTACCAAATTCATATATTTAATTAATAGCCTTTTTAGAAACAAGGATTGTAAACAGCCAGTTAGTAATTTATTCAATGAAATGTTTTGCACAACTGACGAAAAAAAACCAAGAAAGTATTGAGGAGTCTGTTACATGCCTCTCCTGCCTCACAGCCTTAATTACTTCCCAGCAACGGTGGACATGGGTATTGGAGGATCCATCTCACTGCAACTTGAAACTGCAAGTCAATGAATTACATTGATTATCATGAACAAAACTTATAGATTATGGAGCAACAGCAAGCCAAGAATCAACCAAATCAAGAAGCAGACTCGGTATCATCAGCTAAAAGATAGATTGACAGATTAGCTTTTGAATATACAGAACAGCTGAGCCTTGAGAAAGTTGACCAAATACTCATCTCCCATCACAACACATCAACTGTCAATGGCAACAAAATTATCAGTCTTCATAAAGTTGTATGTACTAATCTTTTAGTAGCAAGTGCTCTTAAGTACTCCCTCCATCTCATTTTAAGTATCATTTTGATAAAAAAATATTTGATTTATAATATTTATTACTTTGAAAATCTATGTAACTTTTCAAAGTCATTTCTAGTTTTACCCCTTCTTAGTTTTAGTTCATCATTAATTACTTATGCAATTTCAAAAATTTAAACAATATTCTTTCATTACATGTGAAACTCTTTTAAATAAATTTAGGAAAATTTAGGTAGATAAATAAAAGAACACTTAAAATGAGATGGAGGGAGTGTAAAATGTAGTCCTAGAGTCATACCACGCAAGCTTATTGAGAAGAGAAAAAAGGTCTCTCCCCTTTAGGGATTTAGCAACATTTACAGGGTGAGATCAGATGGATGAGTACCTCAGTATAAGTAGAATATTTATCCAGTATTAGGAATTATTGAAATAAATCATAATAACAGCTTGAATTGAAGTGCACCTTCCTTGGATTTCTGGATGGCAAAACATAACACAGATAACATGTTCACCATCCGAATTTTATACTCCTTATTGCTTCTTAACTGAATAAGAAGAAAGAGAACCCAATTACAATCCCAATTATCCCACAACTCATGCTTAATCAGACAAAGGCTAATCGGCATAAATTAGTATGGTACACTTGTGATCCTCTTCTAATTCTTGAGTGCGTAAAATACTGAATACTTAGCAGAGAAAAGGTATACTGAGCGTTACTATTAAAGAAAAAAGGACAAGGCAACAACTAAAAGCAAAACCTGAACAATTTTCATACTAAAGAAATCTTAGGATTGAACTGGACAGAAGCATCCAATATCCTTCGATTATAATATCCTCAATAATAGCATGTTTCATTATCATATCTAAACCCAACTGATCCACAATCCACAATACTTCGTTAATCTACAATTCCACTAGCTCAGTCTCTTGAGAATGAATGACTAGGAGCTTATAAAAAAAGATGTAATGATGTGCTAACGAAAAAAGGAAAGGGGGTGAGTAGAGAGTCACTACAATTCTACCATTTTCATGTAGAAATTGTTGATTGAAGCTCAACAAGAAAATGAGACGAGGTTCTTATATTTGAAATACCATGTCAATTCACAATTAAGCAACATCCAACCTCCTTTTGGCAAGATTTAGCAATAACTGAAAGGAAACAGGCTTCAACCAAATGCAAATAATATTATTGTTGGATGATTGACCAGATCCAAAAGAAAACAAAACCTAAAATTTCTTTCAGTTCTCAATTCTTAACAAAACAGGTAGTCTATGCGTAGTAAAAATACCCCATCCCTCTATCATTTGCAGTTGGGACGTGAAGGCATATAGCATACACTATTTATACTAAGAAGCATAGCAATTCCATAATTTTATTCAAGGGTTGAGGCATGAAGTATATAACAATTTTCCTCCCACAGACAATTCTTTTGCTGCTAATGCTTCTCCTAAGGAGTATTTCAAAGCAAAAGTGATCCATTTCTAATATTTACTTCAATAACCATAGCCATGATGATTGCTTGACTAATCAATGATAAAAGATGAGCAAGAAACACAAAGAGATTCCTCATCTACATCGCAGAAATACGTGTTCAGAACAACTTTAGATTAAGTCTATCAGTAATATTGGTTTTGGGAACACAGCATCACATACTGGCAGTCACCAAGAGGAGAAACCCAAAACCAAATCCTCAAAATTAAACGATTAACAATGAGAGATGTCGGCGTCGAATAAACCACTGTCCAACCTTCTAGGAGAAGAAGCTAGAAAACTCTGAATATGAAATTCTAGATTCAGACCCTAGACTATGCAAAACCTAAAATTGCAAATTATATAAGATTAACAAATAATTCATCCTCCAATACATGAAAGAAGTCTAACAGAAGAATAACAGAATCCCTAAATCATCAAAATCCCAACGAAGATAAAACCTTTACAGCATAAATCAACAGACCCAAACAGCATAATATATGAAAATCAACAAAAAAAAAAACCCACTCACCACGAAATAAAGAGAAATAGAATCAAAACCCACTGAAAACTCCTGAATTAAGCATTAGCAGTTTTAGGGATAAGAGGGATAGAGCCTCCTTGCTTATTGGCTTGTTTAAGCTTGGCCTCCTCTTCACGGATCTTCTGCATCTGAAGCATTCTCTCCATAACAAGCTCATATTCACACTTCTCATAAGAGTGACGCTCGTTCTCGCATTTCCAGGGAAGGTAAAACTCGGCCTGGCGGCACTTGTTAAGAGGAATTAGCAAATGGGCGCACTGGTCTCGGTAAGGGATCGGGACTCTCGCTTCCACCATTTCTGCTTGTGTTGCGATCATTGGCTTCGAAGATCCTGGTACTTCCATTTTGCTAGATTTTGATTTCGGCCTTGACAAACCGCTGCTGTCTTCCCTTGTAACTCTCCAACTACAATTTTAGAGGCTAACGTTAACGTGGTTGGGGATGCGTATGGGTCTATGGTTCGAAGTTGCCATGGGCCTCATTGCTGTGTGGCTCTTTCATGTAATCTTTACAGAATTTAAAAAAAAAAAAAAACATTTGAAAAAAAAAAGTCATCCTTCTTACTTGCTTGCAAATTAATGGATTTTAAGGAATATTTATAACAATAATGTTTTTAAAAATTGAACTAAGATTTAATGTACTGTCTGTAGAGTTTAATGAATGTTGTTGTGGAGTTGATTATATGTAATAATATAAATATATAAATGGGAAAACAACAAAAACTGAAGTAGATCTTATATTAAATTACTGGGAAGCTAATTATCTTATGGAATATTTATAGTTGGGAGGTTGGTCCAAGGAATCAAAAGAGCATGTTGTGGTAAACAAAAGCCCCACTCAAAGATCACTCCTTTGTTTTCTGAGCATTAAACCAGATTTTTATGCACTGTTTCTAACATTCTCAATGCCCTATATAAGATCACCATCGTCATCCATCTTCCAATACACATTCTAAGTCGCAATGGAGCCAGATGTTCATGCGCGCAATGTCCACAGGTTTTCCACATAGCTCTTTTTTTTTTTCCCTTCATGGTTATTGCCTGTAATGTTTAGAATTTATTGGTGTTGTTAGGAGTCAGACTGACTCTCCTAAGACGAATGAGTTTTCTTGGGCAGGTTGAGTGGCAAAGTTGCGGTTATAACTGGTGGAGCAAGAGGGATTGGAGGAGCCACCGCAAAACTGTTTGCGGAAAATGGGGCTAATGTTGTCATTGCTGATGTCCTTGACGATATAGGACGCGCCCTGGCTGATTCCATAGGAGGCAGATACATCCATTGTGATGTTGCTAATGAAGCAGATGTAGAGGCAGCTATCAATCTTGCACTGTCATGGAAAGGTAAGGTGGACATCATGTTCAACAATGCAGGTGTTGGGGGCACTGACGGCGGTATTATCAACCTTGATATGGAAAATGTGAAGCACTTGTATTCCGTTAATGTGATCGGAATTCTACATGGAATCAAGTACGCTGCAAGGGCGATGATTAACGGTAGAAATGGGGGCTCCATACTTTGTACGTCGAGTTCTGCATCTATAATGGGAGGCCTAGGATCCCATCCTTACACATCTTCCAAACATGCCATCGTTGGGTTGATGAAGAGCACTGCATGCGAGTTGGGACATTACGGGATTAGGGTCAACTGCATCTCGCCTCATGGAGTCCCTACGGAGATGCTTGTGAATGCCTACAGAATGGTCCTAGGAAACGACCACTTGAAGCCGGAAGAAGTTTGCGACATTGTCCGGGAAAAAGGGAGCCTTCTGCGTGGAAAATGTCCAACCGTAGAAGATGTTGCTCAGGCTGCATTATTTCTTGCAAGCGAAGAAGCTGGGTTCATAACAGCACATAATCTAGTGATTGATGGAGGATATACCTCTACCAATGTCAACATGCGTTTCATTTATCAGGAGCCCGCCCCAAACTAAAGGGGGCAAATGTATGTCTCTTTCTAATGCCATGATCTATGAAGCTTCTGATAAAAATTTCTTTCAATGCCAAAGCTGAATCCTCTACTTTGATGTAGTACCAAATTTTCATTGTTAATAGCTTTCTATGGTCGTAGGAACACGGTATAAACTCTCGTCTCCAGACGATCATGCATTAGGAAAAGTATTGAATCCAACTGTAATAATTACAAGATCAACTCATTGATAATGACGCATAGAACAGCAGTTGCCAATAGACAGGAGTAAAGCAAGCGGAAATAGACAACCGCAAGTCAAAACATTGTCAGATACTAACTGTGCCAATCCCAGGAATTGGTGAAGGAAATTCTGCATCGAAAGGAACAACAGCCTGTTGCCTATTACAGATGCCAACCAAGAGAATTAGAAATGCACTCGGTTGAATGGTTATCATTCGCATAAATAGTGTTATTTTGAAACATTACGCTCCTTCAACATGCTACAAGTATCAAAAATACCTCCAAAATTGATTCTTTCCACTCTCCAACTCGTAATGCGAGATTCTGATACAAATATCTGCAACTCCTCTAAATTTTAATATTGAAGTAGTCTGGATCGAAGTGATGCAGCCTCACGTATCCATCTTCCCCTCCACTTGAGAAACTACAAAAACCACAAGTACGTAATGCAAGACAGACCGAAAACACCTAAATGTGAAATTCAAAACTATAACATCAACGTAGCATTGTTAAGACATAGAACCAACTTGGCAAAGTAAACAAAACAGCATGAACCTTCAAAGTAAACAAATCAAGCAAAGCTGTTTTTATTCAGCAATACCAAATTTGGCACCTTGATGATGCCAGTTCTACTTACACCTAGCAATACAGGAAATCTTGAACCACCTTAGCCGCCAGAACACGCGGAACTAATACAATATGAACTATTGGAGCAGACCAAAGAGAGAAACGGGAAACACTAGTAAAATTATGGCAGCATAAACCACATAACAACGTATAGAGCTATAGCAGAGAAACTACATGTGCATGGAGCAATCTTCTTAAAAATGAACATCAAGACTAGACAATGTAATGATGGTTCAATCTCTCCAACTACATGTGCATGGGGCAATCTTCTTAAAAATGAACATCAAGACTAGACAATGTAATGATGGTTCAATCTCTCCAACTACATGTTGATGGACCAATCTCCTTGAAACTAAACATCAAGAGTAGACAATTTAATGATGGAACAATCTGATTCAGAAACATACACGTCAAACTATGAAGGTATAGCATAAAAGAAATAGGCACAAATAAATAAAAAGAGATTATACCTTTTCCCATCAGGGTTGAATGCCAAAGCATTTATAGGTCCAAAATGACCTTTCACACCTCCAATCTCTTCTTGAAGAATCTACACATTTAAAAAGGCAAAAGAATACATTTAAAGATTGCACAATAATAGAACACCACACCACAGGGAAACACCATGCGAGTAAAGTTAACCTTTTCATAAAATTTGGCTTCAAATTTCCCAGCACGATGATCAGTGGTGGTAACAGATGAAGCATCCTGGCCACCTCCCAGAACAACCTATATGATACAAGGGCAATGTTTCAACTTTCAAAGCAAAAATAGGGAATAAGAGGAGGTGCAAAAGGAAACAGTACGCATGGAGCTTCTAACATCAGTTTGTACTGCCTACATTCAATTGTCATCAACAGGAGAAGCAGAGAACATCCCCTGCACTGCAACTTGGCAACTTTAAGTAAGGGGACCACAATTTGGCCTGGAACCCAAAATCTCAGCCTAAGGCCCACCCATTATTCCTATACAATTTTCACCCACCAGCCTGAATACCAAGTCATGCAAAGTAACAGTAGAAACACACACACACACACACACACAAAACCTTCAGCGAGCACCTTCCTTCTACTATTCATAATTAGTTCATAAAGTAGCATGCAACTACACAGATGAGGGCCACATAACTATGATCTGACTGGAATCATGAAGGGCACCAGAGCAGGTGCAAGACCAATCACTCAATCTTACACACAGCGGTATTGCTGCTTAAATTAACAACACCATGCCACCAGAATTACAAATGCTATGTATCCTGAGACCATATTTAATTAAATGCATGCAAATAGATAAATATAGCACAAATAAAAGAAAGGGGTAAAAATAAATGGCCATTCAATATCAGAAGTAAAACATTTTCACGATCAGCATCTAGTTAAAGTAATGCTGTGCTGGTGTTTCTTTTGAGGCAAAACAGGAACTAACTTTGCAATTTTTATGATAATAAATTAGAGCCAACAAGTCAGCTAGACTCACATGGTCAAGAAGTGGAGACATTGTAACAGCATTGACAGGACGTTCTGTAACGTAAGTCTTGATAAGTGTCAACGTTCTGCTATCCCAAAGCTATAAATAGTAAAATAGCCAGTAATATAAGAAGTACATTGCATTTTCCCAGAATTAGAGCTGGAAAAGAGAATAGCAGGGTAAAAAAGATCAAACAGTTTATGGTATCATATGCAAAACTAAAAATCTACCTTTGCTGATTTATCTAAAGAACCAGTAATGAAGTGTGAACCATCAGAAGACTTTGTCAGTGATGTTATGGTCTTCTTATGCCCAACTTCCCGATCTGACTCTTTCAGAAGTTTTCCAGTCTGTCAGTTTTAGTAATGCAAGTTTGATACATAACGTTTAAAATAAATCAGAATGCTAATGCTAATTTATTAAGGGCACATATACAGAAGGTTTTCACAGAGATAAATCTTTTAAAAAGTGAAGCACAAGCACAGATGCACTCTTGATAGCACAAACATGCAATTCTTCTTCAATGCTCAATTCAATCATCTTTGCTGTGACCTATTTTGATACATGATTTTGAAGACAAGTATTCATGGAAAGGCACCAAAAACATCGTAGCTCTCAGAATTGAGCTGCAAGAGAAGTCAGGCAACCGATCTTCCAGATTCTTGTACATTTGCCAACTGATCTAGGATAAAACATAATAGATAGATTCTAGTCAATTATTTCTTCTTAGCCATAAAGGTGAAAGTTTATTAACTTAATGGGCATGAACAACACTTCATCAGACAGACACAAACCTACATGAAACGATTTTCATTATACCAATTCATCTTGCCAGGTTTGTCACTTCAAAAGAAAAGTCTGCAATGTAGTTCAAAACCATTCAGCCTTTTGCATAATTTATTCAAACCATCAGTTAAGATAACATTTCTGCATCCTATCATATTAGAGTTTAATTTGATTCATGCACCTGAATTAAGCCATTCTCAGGTCATATACACCTGATTATGGAGCTGTTAAAGAACAAACCGTGCACCTGGGACTATAAACCTGCCCGACATTTTAAAAGTAACAAGCAAAAAAAGATGGCTGGTTACCTCAGAATCCCATATGCGAATTACAGCATCTTCTCCACCACTTATGATAGTATTGTTCAGGGGTCCCCAGACAGCTCTGTTAATTCTTCCCTGTGGGCCCTTAAGAACGAGCACAGACTCACCCGTCTCTTAAAAGGGCATCAATAACACATTTAGATAGGAAAAGATATACAAGTAAAAAAGGCCTGAATTTAAACACTCAAACATAACATGAAGCACATCCACATCGAAGATCTAACAGCCAATTTAGCTTTTATATAGATATTACAAAAGCTAAGTACACTCCACATCCTCACCATACCTTAACTCTCAAGTGTACTCTCTAACAATCACTATTGGAAATTCCAAATAAGTACACATTCCATGCTTTGCTTGATCCCACAGCAAACCAAAACCAGCAAACTAAGTGCTTTTACGAGGAAAAAGGGCACATAAATTTAACAAAATGCCAATATACATGCTAACAGAATCATAAGAAGCATCGGAATACAAAGTTTCAAAAGCTTCAATCTTTTCAAGACGCAAAGTAGGCAACAAATATATGAATTTTTCAACAGAATCTGAAAACAAAAGAGAAAACTTACGGTCAGCAGAATCTCTAGCAATGCGTTTAACGTGAATAGCCGAAGGCAGTTCCATGAATGGATCAGTAGTGATAACAGCAAGTCTATCACCAACTGAAAAGTCAACTGCCCTAGCGGGTGATCCGAAATTGAAAGAGTGCAATTGACTCCCGGTTCTCACGTCCCACAGTTTCGCTGTCTGGTCCGCACTTCCGGTAATTAGTCTCATAGAATCCCCTGACATAATTTCACCCAAGAGAACAAAAAACATCTGCATTCACGATTATTACTAACAAGCAAACACAGAGAACAGAAAAGTTACAAAACAGAAGAAAAGCGAACAAAGATATCATACTTGAAACATCGCAGCACCAGACAGCACCGTTATGGCCGCGATAGGTCCCAAAACGTTCCCCATTATCGGCGAACCAGACGGTAGGAGTGTGGTCTTTAGCACAAGAGAATAAAAGGTCGCCTTCTTTGTTATATTTTAAAAAAGTTAAGGGCCTTTCGTGCCCTTTCATCAATATCGGCCTCATCTTTATTTTATTTTATTCAACAATTTTAGGAGGTGATTTTGATGATGAATGCAATCGAACTAAAGACTTCAGGTCTTGTTAGGGTTTTACCGAGAAAGGAAAATGAAGAAGAAGAGGGAGAGCACGATCGCGTTGTGGTTCTAAAGAGATACTGGGCCTGTGGTGGGCTGAAAGTTGGGCCTGTTTGGACATGCAGACAACATTTTGAGAAAGCGATAATTAAAAATGATTGGAGTTTTTTTATATTTTATAATAATGCTGGAATATTTTTTATGATAAATTTACAATAAATTTAAAAATCAACCTTAACTTTTTTTAAAAGGTTATTTTTGTAATTTTAGAAAAATGACAAAAGGCAACCATTCTGCATTACTTGGAGAATTGTCAATCGCCATATTCCATTATTGACCTTTTTCAAATACGTTTAAGACTCGAATTTGAATTTTATTATTTACGCAGCAAATCCAAAAAAAACAGACATTTTCTGAATGGTTACGATAAATGGAAACATGTCTCCGTAAATGATATTTTTCAAACAAATTTATTCTAGATTAAAAGATTTTCCACGAATATAATATGCCTCGATTTGCACTGTTTTGGACCCTTGACCATTTGCTTTCTCGCTCTCGTATAGTTTTGACCTCTTCTTATTGGTGCCGGAGTCGTGATGAACGGCCGACTTTAGTCGCCGCGTCCGGAATTATAGGACGGTCCACTGTGGAAATTTGAAGGTTCGCCATCGCCGGTTTCGTATTTCAGCCTGCTATAATGACTTTTGGAAACTTTCAACTTTAAAACTTCTAATTATTCAGGTACCACTCCAATAATATCTATTATTTCCTCCATTATTTATAATTATTTATTTTAATTGTTTCAATAATATTCAAATTTTAATTTTATTATTTTTAGGTATAAATTTTATAGATCGAACTCATAACAATAATTTTAAATGATAATTTAGATTCATAAACAGATATAATCTTTATACTGATTGAATTTCAAATATTTGAATATAAATTCAAAATTATTTAATTATTTGATAACGCGAGACTAATAAAATGATGGATTGAATCAAACTTATAAGAGTAATTTTAAATAGGATTAGAATCCATTTTCTACGATCAATTAATTTATCCAATTATATATTATAAAAACTTTTTTTTCAACATTATCATATAAAATTGGTTTTGATGTTAGCTTTAAACCCATACTAGAAGGAATTTTATATTTTGTTGGTTTTGTTGGATGGAATGTGAAATTGAAGACAAAATTGAATTAGCAAATTATAAAAAAAAACCCAAATTAACTATGATCTTGGAATGTGTCCCACAAAAGGCAAAAGGCTTACAGTAGATAACATTCAACACGCTGGATACAATTGCAACTGAAACAAAATATCTGTCCTAATAAATCAAATTAATAAAATAGTTGATTTTTATTTCCCTTGTTATAATATAATTGCAGTTATAAAAACATGACCGAATTTTGTGGTTAGGTCCAGTTGACGCAAAGGAAACGGAAGTCATTCTTTATGTTATAAATACGTGCAAGTAGCCGACACTGTTCAATTTAAAATTAAATAATTCCATTATGAAATAATTCTTTTATTAGTTTATTATCAAATTCATATTTTTAATCAGCTCATCTTTATTGTTGAAATCTGAATCCAATTAGAGTGTGTTCAAGTGTAATATTTTGGAGTACGGTATTTTTTGAGTTTAATAAAATTTGAATGTGGGGTTAAAAAATTAATAAATAAAAAAGTTAAAAATACCTTGTTATGTTAAAGTTTTATTTTTTGTACAGAGTTTAAAAATTATAAAATAAAAATAAAAACTAGTTTTATAAATATTTTCTCTGTAGTATAGTCTTGCTTTGGTCGGCGGGGGTCACGTCTGTCCAGGTGGCTTCATCGAAATGCATGGGAGTGCTTATTGCAGTAACATTGGAAAAACAAAAAATGTACATCGCTAATAGGCGTTATCTTGGTATGAAGCCAAATAATTCATTGTTGATATTTTTTTAGAATAAATCAATTTTATAATTTTAATAAATTTTTTATGTTACGTTGGCCATCTAATATGATTAATATGTTTATGCAGAATATTATATTTCATGTTTAATTTTTCTAGGAGTGGAAAGTTAAAATTGATAAGGATGATCATTTTCTTTGGATTAATCTCATTTTTTAAATTCATTTTTATTTACTACTGTTTTTTTAAATTAAATTTTATTGAAATTGATCGATTTTATTAAAGGGAAAATAAACTGATTTAATTAAAATTGAAACGAGAAAAACTTAAAATGACATAAGCATGCATCACCCATAACCTTGGAGAATTGCCATCTCAAATGGACGTGGGACGTGGTTTAGGATGTCGGAGGGCGGTGGCTGAAAAACAGGCAGCATGTAGCGAGGGCACATGATTTGCATTAAAGATAAATAATCACGAATAAGGATCGAGCAAATCTCTCTCCCTACAGCATCTATTCCCAATTATCTGTTCTAAAATTATGGAACTGTTTTTTTCTTTGAAAAAAACGCAGATATACTGCCAAGGTTTCTATGTTACCTTCTAATTAGTGGTACATCATACGATGCTGTCCAATATTTTTTTTTACGTAATAGTAAAACAATTATTTTGCAGGCCTTTACTTTGTGTATATGTATATATCTATGTATGTATGTATGTATGTATGTATATTGATTGGTATTCGTTGTAACAAGATATTAACTGATGGGTAAAAATGTGAATCTTTACTGCAGAAGCTTCCAATTCTAGCTTTCAACCCTGTCTATCTAAGCCATGACAATTTTGGGGTGGGTTAGATAGACCTTCCAGATTTGTATGGCCTGTAGGTAGTATCTGTATGTGGGGAAGGTTTACCACAAATACTAGAATCAAATTAACCTTAGCTATTAAAAAACATATTATATGATTAATACATGTTTTATTAAATAATTTGATTTTTAAATAGCAACAATAATGAGCGGATTGTGAACATTGTATTAAAAAAAAAGGCTTAAGAGAAAGTCACAGCTGCATCTAATTCCATATAATTACCAGTCGTGGCTTCCAAGTCAAATGCCGTTGTGGAGAGCCTTTTATTTGACTATTTATTTTTTTAAGCGAAACGTCCTCTGACTAATTCCCAAGTTCCTTTTAGAAGAGCCCCTCCAACATTAGGTATTTAGTTTGGCAAGTTGAAATCAAAGTAGAACCGTCATCTATGGTCGGCCGAGCGATCGAACCCCGATGCTGCTAAAGTATCCCATATACCTCTGATTAATCACAAAAATAATGTTAATTATTATAATTATAAAATCAATAAATTAATTAATTAACAGTATGGTTTATCGGTTAACGGAAATTATTCGATACTTGAAAAAAGGATTAGATAGTTGAAGCTAAGAGAATCGAATAATTTTGGGATTAATCAGTGGGTGTGGGATCACGGATTCCGAAGAAGTAAAAGGGCGTAAAATGGGCATGATTAAATCATACGGTCTGAAAATGGGCAGTTGACAACACGGACAATGGTGAACATGTAAAAACGGAAAACCTCCACCGGTTTCTCAAAAAGAGAAAGGTCAATTTTGGTATTATAAAAGTCTTCCCTTTTGGGGATCTGTTTCCCATTCCCATTCTGCTTTCTGAATAGTTCCTTCCTTCTGCTTTCTTTTTACACGTATGTGCCAATCACATTAAACGACTAATATGACAAAATATATCCAGTCTGACCCCTATAAATACCCGCCTTTAGCGGTAGCTTCTTCCCCATTCTCCAAGCAGAAACCAAATTGCAAAGCTCACGTAACATTCTCATTGTTCATTAGTTTTCTTTGGTCTTAGATTTTTATTCTGCAGTAATCATGGTGCTTTCAAAGATAGCTTCACAATCTGATGTCTCAATTCACTCCACCTTCGCATCTCGCTACGTCCGAGAGTCCCTTCCAAGGTAAATGTGGCTCCGCTAATGTTTTATTTGGCATATCATTAAGGATATATAGTTGAATTAATTCCTGAATCTGGTTTCTAGGTACAAGATGCCGGAGAACTCCACACCAAAGGAGGCAGCTTTTCAGATCATAAATGACGAGCTGATGCTTGACGGGAAGCCAAGGCTGAACTTGGCATCCTTTGTCACAACTTGGATGGAGCCTGAATGTGACAAGCTTATCATGGACGCCATGAACAAAAACTATGTTGACATGGATGAGTACCCTGTCACCACTGAGCTTCAGGCATGCAATCTCTCTCTCTCTCTCTGGTCTTCAAATTTGTTCAGAATCATTTGCATTTTATGTTGTGTGTGAACTTCAATTATCTTTTCCTTCCGAAGTAATTTTCCGAGTCTTAATTCTTGCAATATCTGAATCATACAAACAGGCATCTGATTGGAATTTCTTAGTGTTATAGTAGAAAAGCTAGATTATCATAGGAACTTTCAATCTTCGATCCTGTTCCTTCCATATTAAGAACCACAAAATTGATAAGCAACATCATGAAGTTAAGCAGCATGTGCCTGCACAGGAAGTTTTGTCTGAAAATGGTTAGTTTTTATCCTGAAGATAGGTCACATTTTTTCAAAGTTTTCTTCAAAAACGACGACTGCTTTTACTATTTGTGAGTTTGCGTCGAAGTCAATGATGTAGGAATTTTTTTCCTAGCAGAAAGCTGGACTCGGCGACAAACCATTGACTGTATCTAGAAACGTTGAAGGATGAAAATTCATAGGCCAAATCTGCAAAATATATAAACAAATTCACGATCCATTTTTGATTTAAGGCATATAATATATAATTCAGCGAAATTAATTATCTTATTTTGTATTTACAGAATCGATGCGTGAACATGATAGCTCATCTGTTCAATGCTCCATTGGGAGACTCTGAGGCTGCCGTCGGTGTCGGAACTGTCGGATCATCAGAGGCCATAATGTTGGCCGGTCTGGCATTCAAGAGAAAGTGGCAGAACAAGCGTAAGGCTGAAGGCAAACCTTACGACAAACCCAACATTGTCACTGGTGCCAATGTTCAGGTAAACATCAAATAAAGTAATATCGATAATGACATATTTTATTTCCGTCTTCAACTATATCAATCATGTAAAATCATAGTTTCCAGAAAAATTGATGTAAATTCATCAATATAGGTGTGCTGGGAGAAATTTGCGAGGTATTTTGAGGTGGAATTGAAGGAAGTGAATCTGAGAGAAGGATACTATGTAATGGACCCAGAAAAGGCTGTCGAGATGGTGGATGAAAACACCATATGTGTAGCTGCCATTTTGGGTTCGACTCTCAACGGGGAATTTGAAGATGTCAAGCTTTTGAATGATTTGTTGACTGAGAAGAACAAAGTCACTGGGTACATAACTTATATTTCTGTAACCTATTTCCATACCAATTTCATAATTAAGTGATTAACTAGATTTGGATTAATTGATCAATGTTGAAATATGGCAGATGGGATACTCCAATTCATGTTGATGCAGCTAGCGGTGGATTTATTGCACCATTCTTGTGGCCAGAGCTTGAGTGGGATTTCAGGCTTCCATTGGTCAAAAGTATCAATGTTAGTGGGCACAAATATGGCCTGGTCTATGCTGGTGTTGGTTGGGTTATTTGGAGGAGCAAAGAAGACTTGCCTGAAGAACTCATTTTCCACATCAACTATCTTGGAGCTGATCAACCCACTTTCACTCTCAACTTCTCCAAGGGTACATGATCACTAAATCATTGAAAATCAATTCATTAATTAAACTTGGCACTTTTAGACAATAATTTCCCATTCTTGTCGGGTCATTAAATCGAAACTTGTATTTTGCAGGTTCTAGTCAAATCATTGCGCAGTACTATCAATTAATCCGTCTTGGCTGCGAGGTAAACATTCATAACATTATTTTATGCGACGGTTAAACTATCCTGACGCACCAATTTTTCCTTTAAACAACTAATGTGAAATAAATTTTACGTTCACTGCAGGGTTATCGAAATGTAATGGAGAATTGCCATGAAAATGCTATGGTCCTGAAAAAAGGACTAGAAGAATTAGGACGATTCAACATTGTCTCGAAGGATATTGGAGTTCCCCTCGTAGCATTCTCTCTCAAGGACAACAGCCGCCACAATGAATTCGAGATAGCCGAAACGCTACGTCGCTTTGGCTGGATTGTTCCTGCCTACACCATGCCTGCAGATGCTCAGCATATCACGGTTCTTCGCGTTGTTATCAGGGAAGATTTCTCGCGCACTCTGGCAGAACGTCTTGTTCTTGATATCAGTAAAGTTCTGCATGAGCTCGACGCGCTGCCAGCAAAAATCAGTGCAAAATTGTCAGTCACTACTGCCGAAGAGAACGGGAAAAATGGCACAGCAGTTGTCAAGAAAACTGCAATTGAAACACAAAGGGAAATCACCACTTACTGGAAAAATTTTGTCATGGCCAAGAAATCTAACAAGAATACTATCTGCTGAAGAGAGGGATGAATACGGCTTCTAATTTTATCTGTGGCTCCCCAGTCATCATCTTGAGTTTCTAATACTATTTTTTAGAGTTATGTCGGTTTTTCTGATACTGGAATTTTTCATTTATTTTTGGTCCAAATGTGAGCCATTAAAGAATGTTTCTTGTAACCTTATGCTATTAATTTGAATGCAAACACTTGTGATTTTTTAAAAAATTTCCCTCATTTTTGATTAATTTCTTCTATATATATATATTCCTCTAGTTATCAAGTCCAGAATTCGACTACAATGAAAGTAGCCCGGGCTTGAAGAAAGAAGCATGGTGTAGGTGAGCCCAAGGAGGGTCTAACCACGAAAGATGCCAACTTCCATTTCTCTGTTAGCAGGAGACAGCGTCCCATGGCAGAATAGAGAAAGGCCAGAAAGTATAATCACTAGAGGAGAAGAAAAGCAGACACAAAGTGATGGTATAAAAGAGAGAATCTTAAATAAGAGTAGCCATTTTAGGGTCATTTTGGTGCTTGAAAATTGACCTTCTTCTGGTTTGATATTTATGAATGTCGAGTAACATCATGTGAATACAATTGCTGTGCCAATTATGAATGGATGTTTATTCCAATGCCTTATTCTTTGTTTATTCCTGGTCTGTACTGTACCAATATGGTTTGCCCATTTGTTATATTGTAGTACTTTACTCATTAATGCCTCTATAAAAAAACCCTAATCATTATGTGCTTTGTACATGGTCCTATCTCTTTAATCTTGAGAGAATTGGAATCTTCTTCCTCTTATTTATTTATGAAATTAAGTATTTTATTTTATTTTATTTCTTCTATTAAAAAGTTTATAACGAAAAATAATTTATGAGAAGGGAACATAAATAGTAAATATATTATGTATTAACTATGAATTTGAATTGAAATAAAAATAATCAGTGAGGCTTGTTATGATTAGAGTAGGGCACGGTGGGTCCAATGAATGTGTTTTACGAGCAAAACAATGTCTTTTTATTGACTAGATTAGTAGTAGTAGTAATGGGATTAGGAGTTGATCCACCAATGCTGGAAACTAAACCCACAGTAATTACAAATAAAACAATTCAATACCTAACAAGCCAAAAGGGGTAATCCAGCTGTTAAGCTTTGAATTTACAAATTGATTGGACTCTGCCAGGATCATGCTCTTCTTCTATTATTATTATTATTATTATTATTATCATCAAATATTTTTGAAAAATACGAATTAATTTATGCACAAAACACCACACAAGAAATTCCACATCAAAAGCTTGCTGTGCCGTCTGATAAACATCAATCCACACAAACAACTATGTATCCGAAACAACACACAAAGGGGTTTGGACCATTCAAACAGCCAAAGCAGATGGTCCCACCCCCACATGGGCCCCCCACCAGCATGCAACATGAGTGGACCCACCAGCCCAAAATCATGCTCCCTTTTCTCCACCATCATATTACAGTTGGATTCCTGTTCTTATTTTATTTAGCTTATTTTGAATTTCACGCATTTCCTTTTTCTAAAAAAATAAATATTTTAACAACTGCATTACCTTCCTTTGGTAATCATGTATAAGTCAAGTTATTTATTATTAATTATATTTTTAATTTGTAAGGAATGATATAATAAAAATTTTATAAAAAAAAGAAAAAATAAATGAATTTTTATAAGGCTGTGAAAATATATATTGAGATGTAAAGAGAATTGGATATCCAAGAAATTAAGGAATTGGATATCCAAGAAAAAAGAAAAAAGGAAGTTGAAAAAGCTGAAATTTGAATTGGTATGTAGTAATAAGAATAGATTTGGTGTATTCTGTTTGATTTCTTGTTGCTTTACATTGCAAGAAAACAAAACAGTAAATGGTATCATAACCTTTGCCATTATTTGGGCCCTCCATCCAACATCTCTTACAATTACTTACCCATTAAAAGTTGTGACCCCCATTTTCTTATTCTTCTCCCACATTATACTTTTCTTTTTCAACAAATCCAACTTCACTTTAATTAACATCTCTATTTGCCTCACCTTTCCTTCCCCATCATATCCCTCCCTATAATCTTTCTATTATTTTTTCTATCCTTATTATATTTTTTAAAATAACTTCTTAATTTAAATAAATTTTCCTAATTCAATCATGCATGATAAAATCAACATTTTCAAACTTACATGTATACTTTATTATAGATTAAAAAATTATATATATATATATATATATCATATGAATAATAAAATTTTAACAATTTATTAATATATCAATAAAAAAATACCCACTTGAATAAAATTGCAAATCCTCCATTTTATTATTTATTTTTGTCTCCGTTATAGCTCATCATCTTTTATTTGGTAGCTCGCCGTTGACCGGGTGCTACTCTTATATATTCATCAAAATCTCACTATATATGCTTCCACAACCTCGACGTACATAAATAGTACTTGTTTCTTCCATTTTTGTAAATGGGTCATTAAGACATCAGCAATATTGAACCACTACATAAGACTTCATGGGTGAACTTCACTCCATGGCTTACACTTCTTCTCTAAGTTGCTGGGATCTTCAAAGCATTGGAGTTCTCGACGCAGACATGTCTTTGGGTATTACTATTACTGTTGTTTTCTCTGTTTTCCTTCGATAAATTATTTCTTTGTACTGTTCTCATGTTTATCATGATTCGTGGATATGTCAATTTTAATCTCTATTTGTTTGTTTGTAGTTATGGATGGAACTTCGCCATTTTTATCATCTCTGGGATCTGATTTCTCAACTGGTTATTTAGAAGATGCTTTAGTCGAATTTAGCCAACGTTCAAAACGACGACGCTTACTGTTGTGCACTGATGATGATGATGATCATCTGCAAACCAAAATACCAAATGATCTCGCTGAGGTAATTCAATCACTTGACTTGCATTCCAAAACAAAGTGTTCGTTCTTTTTATGCTTAGTTATCCTTTTTTGCGATAGATTACTTTATCGCTTTGATCTGTGCAGAGTTACTGGAATGAAAACTATGACAGGGAAATGTCTGAGAATTTCAGTTGCATGAGTAACATTATCAATACCCATCTAGTTTCAGGTGTTCTTTCAATACATATATATTCTCTGTGTTATCAGTCGTCGATGAAGTTATAGGCGTACTGATTCATATTTCTTTCTGTAGATGAACCTTTAAGCACGTCAGTAAGTAACACAAGTGAAGAGACAAACGCGATCACAGAGATGAAAACACCTGAAGAGGAAATATCAGCCGTTGAAACTCTCGATTCATCTTCTTCTTCCTACAAAGATTCTACAAAATCTAACTTCTTATTCGACAAGGAAAACCTTCCTCATCTTGGTAATTACTACTTGGTTACTATTTTTAGATGGTGAGCATCATTTACAAGGGTTGTTAACGTGGATTCTTCTTCTTGTTAATCTTTATCAGGTGACGAGAAGAGGAAGAAGAGAATGATAACAAGGATTGTGTATCCATTTGCCTTGGTGAAACCGGGAGGAAATGAAGGTGACATGACAATAAATGACATCAACGAAAGAATCTTAATGCCACCGACTAGGCCGGTAAGGCATCCGGTGGGTGACTTCGCTTGTAGGCCATGTGTGACCGCTGAGGGAACAGGTCCTTCGGGGAAAGCGGTGGTGGCCGTAACAAGAATCCATACTCAAGGAAGAGGAACAATCACCATTATCAGAACCAAAGGTTAAAAGCTAAACTTTCACATATATATATATATATATTATATTATCTACTCAATCATTTTGTCGTACTTAGTTCATGCTTTGTCTGTTTTGAATTGTATAGAAGAGGAAGAAAAATTATATAGAGACGTGGTTGTAAAATAGTTTACTTTCACTGAGGGATCTTTTTCTTTTCCTTTTCCTTTGTTTTCTTCATGGTATGTATATATGGTAGCAAGTTGTTCCTTGCATAAAGATTGCAGAACCCAATAACAAAGAACATTTTGATCATGATCTGAACTCAGTTAATGGAAGTGTGTAGAGGAAAAAAGAAAACAAAAGTAAAAAGAAAGAAAAGAGAAGGCTGAGCGAAGGGAAAAAAGAAAAAGTTAAACATCGAAAACCAAAGTGTGGAAATATTCATCTGACAGAGACATCAGTCCTATGCATGCCAATGTTTTGCTATTCTCTTCTTTGGCTTTGTTATGGTACATACATGCAATGGTCCTGAATCCTGATCTGAGATTGGCCATATCCAAAAGAGAGAGCAAGAAGAAGTGGCCTGCCCTGAATTTCCTGCCTCTCGCCCATAAGGCTGCTTCCAGTACCCCCCCTCATCAGCGCGAAGTGGGTTTTCCAGGCCGAGTTCAAATTAACCAATGGTCTTCCATCAATGAGATACTATGGATTAGTTTGAAAATTGTAAGTTCAAGTCCTCGTATAACGTTTACATCAATTCTCAATGATAATACACTCGAAGACTAGGAAGACTTGTCCATTATGAAGGGAAATTTCGCCAGGTTGGTCTCGGAAGTGTGATGATTTCCGACTGCTCCGATGAAAAGTGTTAACAAAAAACTAAAGTCAAGATTAATGATATGTCACTTTTCTCAGTTCAGAACATTTTCTAAGACGCCATGATTACTTGGTGCACATGGAAGAAGACACCATGCATCTGGTCAGTGTAAATGCTTTGAGAATGATATCTGACAAACACATCAAAGGGAAAAACAAAAAAACTCCATGCAATCTCACAATAATTTCCTTTTCATTTTGAAATACTCGCAATTATCTCACTTAACTGATCGAAACATGACCTACTTAACTAGCTGCCGGCGCTGAGGCCCAATTATGCTATTATATAGCTGCTAAAATTCATAGAATTGTTCAATCATTCGTCCGAAATTACTCGTATTAAACTAATAACAGTTGCTGTAATGGTTTTTAGCTATGTTTGTTCTCGCGCTACGATGTGTCGTCTTGCGAATCCTAATAGGTCAACACCCACCATGTTCAAAAAGTCACATACCCCAAAGACAATATCTAACATATGGGTCCTCATATCAGACCTACCTGCCCCAATCATCTTTAATCAGTCTTTGGCATCCTCCATCACACCCCTTCATTTCCCTTTGACTATTGCTATCAACATCCTTCATCATACAATTGTGTGGTCCTGATTGGAGCTAACACACAGTTCTACTTCATTTCTTCACAGCTGGAAGGCAAAAGTCATAGCACATGCTGCATGCAACTATACATGTAAGCCATGTATATATACGGAGATAAATAGATAGGATATGTGATAAATTCTTTTAAAATTAATTGATATTAAAATATATATGCATTTTAATTTCATAACATATTGAATTTCTATAAATATTTATGATATTTGATTATGATTTGATTCATTTATTTTTATTATAAATTAATTAATCATAAATCTTGACAATAATCGTTCATTAACAATTGCTTTCTTTGAAAATTGAATATACGAACATCATTCTAATAGAAGTTATTCATTTATTAAAAAATAATTAATTTATGAATATTTAAATTAAATGCAAATAATATAAAATAAGGGGGGTAATGGGATGGTGGTGAGTTGGGATGAGTCAATTGGAGGGTTTTGTCTTTTGCATGATAGATAATGATTGTTGTTGTTTAGTCGAAGACCTTTTGGAGAAATAATCTGATGAGGTAGGCCATAGACTTATAATTCAGTTTTGAAGTTTTTTCCGGAAAAACAAATCTTTTTTTTTTTAAATTACATTTATTATATCAAAACCGACTCGTACGATTATGGTCACAATACTAATAATAATAATAATTGATAAACGGTAACTAATAATCATATCAAAATTATTTTAAAAATATTCAAAATTATAAGAGAGTGCATCATGGTTGGTGGTTAAGAGATATTATTATTATTATTATTATAATTGAAGCTGTAGTTGAGGGGCATTTGATTATTTGAAAGTTAATAATAATAATAATAATAATAAAGTGGAAGAATTACAGTAGTTTCCTACATTCACCAATCTCGTAAGGGTGTAGTTGGAAGTGGCATCACTTTGTCTTATACATGCACCAATATCATATAATATAATATAATATTGGCCACAATGCCATATCTTGCTTTTACCTTTTCCAAATCCCCCAACAACACATCAATTGGATGTGTTTTTTTTAACTATAATTCAATACATAATAGAGTTTTAAACTCATAATTTTTTATATATTTTTTAAATATTTATATTATTAAATTGTAATCAATAAATATAAATTTAATTATACATTAATCTATTTTTAATTTTATATTTCATTACTTGATATACCATATTATTAAATAATAAAGTTTTGAAATTTTTGAAAACACACACACACACATATATATATATATATATAATGTAGTTTTTTTCTTGAAACATACGAAAGTAATGAATTTTCACGTATATTGCAGAAATAATGTTGTTTTATATGTAACATAAGTTTAATATATTTTTCTAAAAAAATTAAATACAAATTTAAGTTGTGTTTAATATAAAAATTTATTATTATTGTAAAAAAGTGTTGCTTTACAAAGTCTTAAAAACAGGAAAATTTGTTCTTAATTAATTGGGTTGGTGTTTAAAAGATTTATTTATGGAGGTCGAATTAGAAAAAAAAAAAAACAGGCTTTTTAATACTCGGGCTTAAATGGCCTAATTTGAACCCAAATCCCTAACTCGTCCGATGGGAATTGGGCATGAGGAAATTTGAATTCTTTATTTAGCAGGGGAATTTTGAAGTTTCTCAGAATAAATTTTATGAAAAAAAAAAAACCATATAATTTTTTAAAACATTTATAAGAATAATGATTTTTTTGCAAATATTTGTTTTTAAAATTATCACAAAAAATCATTATTTCTATAAACATTCCAAAAACCATCGAGCATTATTATTATAAACGTAAAATAAAAATTATTATTTTTATAATTACAGGTGGTGTATTTAACAATTGCTTTAGCAGCGGACGAAAATCTTGTATTTCAACTGTATTTGAATACTAACGTATTTTCAGACGTTGACTCTTTCAGGCAAGGAATACTAGAGGAGCATCCTGAATACGACTTTATCCATGATACTGTCGTTGTAATTATTAGGTTCTTATTTAATGAAATACATTTTGAAATGAAAAAGTACTTTTGGAACTCTCTAACTTAATCGATCAAGTCAAAGCATGTCACCAACCGGAAAAACCTTGGAAGAAGAAGAAGACCACGGGAAAATGCAGAGACATGAGACGAAAACCTTGTTGAGGATTCTCTTTAAAACTCCACCTCGTTTGGGGATTTCCCTGCTGGCTATATGCATTACTCTTGCTCTCCTGGCCATGTCTTTTGCCCCAAACGATCACTCCCTTTTTTAGGTTTACAAACCATACCAAAACACAGTCATGCAGTCGCGAATGAGTCATTCGCAAATATATACGCATACCAGCGGACCCAAAAGCGCGAATGGCCGCCGCGGTCTGTTCTTATGTTGATATTTCTGCATTTCCATTTTTATGTTATAAAGTATAAAGTATGCATGTGTTGCGTGGATGCATTGAATCTGCATAGACGCGGTTCAGTAGAGCACTAATCATAAGAGGAATTTCGTTACTTAACGCTAACATTGGTTGTTAAAATATAACTAGAGGGTCTCTGGTTGGAAAAAGTCAGGAAAGGGGACAGAGAGAAAGCGGTGGTGAGGGAAAAGGAAAGAAAAGATCGAACCCAAAAGAGGGCTGGCCCATTGTTGCTCACGTTGTAGCAATCGTATTTGATATGTTTGTTATGTCCTACAATTTAAAGCTTGCAACATCGAGGTTGAGGTTTCCGGGTCATCTGGTGCTCTTGTAACTTTAGCATTCTGGAAGCTATATGCTTTTGCTTAGAATGAAATATCAAGAAGCTTGGAGCCAGTGCAATGCTAGTTATGTTGTAAGAAACATGGTTTACTGATATCTTAAACGTTTAATGCTAATTTTATGAAAATGTTAACGTTGAACAGTTAGATACCAGAGTTGATGAAACATTGATATAACATGATAGAATTTGATTGGATTAATTTGGAAAAAGAAAAGAAGCTAACTGAAATGGACAGAATGAAAACTTCAATGATAGATGAATCTTGACAGAACCACATTCAAGATGACTCAATCTACTTGGACTTGGAAATTTCATAAATTTTTTGTTTCTTTCACAACATTTCAACGACGACGCTAACACTTACTATGGCGGCCAAACAAAACAAAGAGCTGACATTCTTGATTCAAAGGGGGGAAAATTCTCGGTAACAGACAGGCTTTTTTGGATTTTTGTTCCCAAACCCTCTTTAGTGGCAGGTTACCCTGTTCAGATAACATGACTAGATTCGTCATGAGGTTTTGGATAAAAACTATTCTGATTCTTGCATCTTCCATAAATCTTTGTTCTAATATGTTCATGATTCCTTGTACAGAAAAAGTGAAAACCACTACTTTCTATCCTTTCTTGCCTTCTGTTTCTTTCTTCTTTAATTAAAATTTTGAACTTTTTCATGTTGTTTCCGCATAGTAAACAGAACGAAACAGAAATAATTGGAAAACCTGCTAATTATGTCCTGTGATGGTAAGATAGTTGCAAGGTGCAATACCCAAAAGCTACATTGTAAGCAACTCTGGAAAAAACAAGAACTTAGAGTTCTTGTAACTAAACTGGAAAACAATATCAAGAACCAAACTACATATTTTTCAAGCGAAAAGAAAGTCTACCCTTCTTAAAGAGACCAATTATTTGGTAAAACCGAATCTACGCCAAAATGCCAACAAGCTGCAAAATAGTAAGACTAAAACTCTCTGTTATAGTTTAATGAAATGGGTCTTTCAAAAATCAATGAAATGATCGCAATCAGGAATTCCTATGGACGCATCAACAAGGAAACACAGCAGATGAAGGAGCAGTAGAACTGGAAAAACTCTGTTTCCCAAAACAGAGGCCAACGAAGGAAAATATTTTCTTTATAGAATTCTTAAGAACTTGGCCTCGATAAGGAATCCGGCGAGGAGCAGAAGTACCTGACACGAATCTTTCTCGGGGTGGTAATGGCGGCGGTGCTGGTAATGATGATGGTGTTGGTGTTCCATGATGGACAACAGCAGCCATGTCGGATACAGGAATCAATGAAGGAAGGAGGAAGGAAGGAAACAGGTGAGACTGAGAGACGACAAGTGCCGACAAGTTATATGAACAAGGAGAGTGAGAACCGCGTCCAACATTCACCGAGTAAAAGAGCCGTGTGGAATGATTTTTCCAATTCTCAGCCCAATCTCAAAAGGTGATTCCCTCACCCCAAATGCCCCCACCGCCCGACCCGACGAGCATCGTGAGGGAGGTAAATCACGGTACTCCAGCGGCCTCCTAGATGGGGATCCAGATCCTAGTGCCCACAAGGAGCCCACCCAGAGGGTGAAACTCCCACACTGCGGCTGCCAGGAC
>CANYBF010071771.1:0-12210 GCA_948192965.1 Dalechampia spathulata
TCTCTGAAGGGTTTAACTAGCACTCATGCTATGGGTCGGTTGGACCAATCCGGAACCATCCGGTGGTGACTCCTTGCTACTCTTTCGAGTCCGTATCATTCCCTAAGGGAACCCCTTAGGAAGACTACACTTTCGCTCCAAGTGCGGTCCCCGGTCCGTGACTTTCGCAAGCCTCGCTCTGGGCCCCGGTAGAAACCGGCGCTCACACCTGTCTACCCATTATATCATAACTTTAGTCTTTTTTAAAGGTCCTACATTCAAAGATTCATAAATAAACAAAGTCATAATATTTATTGATGCACCCAAATCACACATAGCATTTTTCACACCAATGTCCCCAATTTTAATAAGGATTGTAAATACACCCTTGTCTTTACATTTAGGCAATATTTTTCTTTCAATGATGATTGAGATACTTTTATTGACACTCACTTTTTGAAATCCAATTAACTTCCTTTCATTTATGGACAAATCCTTAAGGAATTTTGCGTATCTAGGCACCTGTTTGATTACATAGAGTAAAGGTATATTAACTTGGACTTTTTGAAAGGTCTCATAAATCTCCTTCTGCTCCCTTTCTCTTTTTATTTTCCAATCTCTCAAGAAAGGGTAACCAAACTGCTACTAACTTCCCTTGAATTTTATCATTTTAATCAGCTTTTTCCAGCCCAGAATATTTTATCTCCAACTCCTTTTCTTCATCAAGTTTCAGTTTCTTGCTGGGAATTTCTATCAATATTTTTTTGCTTCTAAGGGTAACTGCACTTACATTTTCTTTTGGATTTACTTTCAGCTATGATGGAAGCTTGTCTTTGGACTCCACCTTGCTTAATGATGTTGCAATTTGAGACACCTAATTTTCTATATTTTTAAATTTGATTTTGGCACCCTGTTGGAATTATTAAGTGTTAGTAACCAAAATCTTAACCATATCCTCTAAGGACATACCTGGTGGCTTTTGTTGGTTTGAATACTGCTAAAAATTGGGCACTCTTGCTGGTTTGAAATTTATAGCTAAATCTTGCATTATAGTAATAAGCTATGAGATTTGCGATTCAAGGTTCAAAGTACTTACCTCATGAACTTTCCTTAAAGGGTCTCACTTGGAGGAAAATGATTGAGCATTAGTTATCATGATTATTATTAAAGGACACACATCTTATAATTTTTTATTCATAATCGTGCCACCGCTTGCTACATCTTTCATTTTTCACTCAATTAGCAGTAGTCCTTTATAAAAATATCGAATCAAGTTTTGCTCGATAATCTCGTGTTGGGAAAACAAGGCATATAGCCTTTTGAAGCACTCTCGATGCTCATGAAGGGTCTCAATATCCTTTTATTTTATCATGTAGATATCTTATCAGATTTAGGCAGCTCGCTTCATAGGAAAATTTATCCAAACATTATCGTGCCATCTCATTCCAAATGGTGATGGTTCCAGATAGTAAGTAATATAACCAATTTTTCACCGTATGTATAAGACAAAAAGGAAAAACCCTACAGTTTCATGTCATTACACACTACATAAAATTCCTTTAAATGCTTGTAAGGATCTTCATTTTTTAAACCTCTAAAAGTATTTACCAATTGTATAAGTCCAGATTTTAGCGCTAAAGGAACTGTCAAGTCCTCATATATGATACACAATAGGGTCTGGTCTATTGGTATGACAACCATTTATCACAAACTCTGTTGGTTAACAACTATGATAACTTTATTAATGCTTTCATTATCCATGTTGTTCTTGCTAGCTGCTTCCTTGAAAGTGCTCAAACTCTCCGATACAAAGGTCAATTTTTTGATTTTACCTCCTCTTTCAACCTTTTCATAATCTTCTTTATTTTGGTATCAAATTTTAAGTTATTTACGGAAGATCGAGTCATAAAATAAAGAATCAAATAATATTAATTCATACTAAGAATCCAATAATATTAATTCATACTTCCAAACATAGAAAAATAAAAAGAACGAGTTGCCTCCTCTTCCAAAATTTGATCGACTGCAAAATTTGTCAAATTAATTCATACTTCAAAACATAGAAATTGAAGCGGGTTTAGAATTTTATTACCCTAGTCTCTATGACTTAGCATAGCGAAGTAGGGTGTCGAACACTCAGGAACAGTATGTGAAATAGATTTATTCAAAAGAGTACATTATTGAGGCATATTAGAGTTTAATATTGATATCAAAAATTTATGCTGAATAACAAATAAATAAAGTCAACCTCTACTTCATTAAAGAAGAGTTGTATAAATTCATTCAAAATAATACCACGAGTCGTTCTTCTTGTTACTTTTAACGACTCGCCAAAACAATACCACGAGCCGTTCATTTCTTTTCTCCCTACTTTAACTACTTGTGGAGTAATTTCAACGAGTCGTGTAATTGTCATCTTCTTCTTGTACGCCTCCTTCTCCTTTATTCCTTCGAGTCAAAAACTACTAGCAAGCATCCGTCTTTACTGGTTCCTTGTGTATTCTGAAAATTTACTTGCTAAAACTCCTCAAAACAATCATGCTTTGGGAATATAGAACACAAGAGGTTAAAGAACAACAAAACATATTTTCAATACAAAAATCACAAAAACATAATGGAATATTCAAACAAATACTTTGAAACCTTAATCAAAAATAATAAATCACACAACAAAACTAAGACATATCAGAAATATAAATAATTTTTACAATAGTGGAAGAGAGGTCAATCCCACAAGGAGGGAATGATCCTTCAATTCTTTGCGAGAGAAAATAAAAAGAAAAGGGATTTTAATATCGAAGAAAGATAAAAAGAGATAACAAAATTTAATTTTTGAAAATATCCAGATATGAAACTTCTTAATTGAAAGTAATAAAATATATATTTTTGAGATATAATCATTAATTTAAATATAATCCAATGGTAAATTCACTAAATTAGTTATAGAACGTAGAAGAAAAGCTTCACATGAACCAATTCTTCATTAGGATTAAGATTATTAGAAAGCAGCTCCACAATCGTCTCTAGTCCCTGAATAAATATAGCGAAAATATATTCGCACTTAGTCTTCCAGAAATTGCATAAAGAATGAGAACAACCCAACTCAAGTTAATATTTAAGAAAATGCTTCTTAATGTTCAAACTAGATCATTAAAATTCACAAAGAAAAATTTTGCTTCTTTACCAAAACTTAACTCTTTGATTGGTATTCTAGCAAATCGAGTGATAATTTCAGATCAAACAACGCGTATAGCAATAACTAGAAATTAGAATTATGCAATGGACCGTATATTACACACTCCCAAAGAATACAATGGTTTTATGATTGATCAAATTAAAGTGAATAGCAAAATACCATTGAAATTAAATGTGTTTTGATCTCACGTGATTCACAATGAATTATTTATGTTGCTTTCGATTAAGAATAGAAATTGTCTAGCCAAACATTATTGGCAAGAACACAAAAATAAAAGAAAGAACTTTTATTAATGAGAACTAAATTTATTAACAAGATATGGATGAATGAATCCCCAATAATGGGAACAAAGACTCCCAATGAAAAAAATAAATAAATAAATTAAATAATAATTAAGATAATAATCCTATATAAATAAATAATAATTAAGATAATAATTATATCTTGTGTTCATCCTTTATAATCTGATCTTTATTTGAATTACAAAATTCAAACTTAACAGCTTTGATTGTCAGACGTTAGAAATTTTTATTCTTCTTATGCCCACAAGCCATGGTCATAAGCACCTGATTCTTGCCTTTTAATAAAAATCGAGGTAAAAATATTATTTTAATCATCTTTTTACTTGTTCACTATTTTCCTCACAAAATACAAAAAAAAAGATAAAGTCAACTGCTCTAATCAAATTCTCTACACAAAATAAACCATTTTTTAACTATAAAAACATGCAATTTGACGTTCGATCACTTTTATTATGAATAGTTGCTAATATAACTCTTTGACCGAGAAAACTTATGCTACATGACTATCTTAAATTCCACTACCTTATTTTCTTATTTTAGATTTTCTGTTATAATGCTTATGTGATTATATGTTTATTTGATGTTTATATGATTAGTTAATAATGATATATGTTGATAATGAGTATAATTTCTTTTCTTTTGATTTGATGATTTGATTTGATGGAATAATTGATGATTTTGTAATTATTTCCATTAGATCTACAATATGTCATTTGATTAGCATCTCTTCTAAAGGAAATATGCCTTCTTCTCTCTTTTTTTTCTCTTTTAATTTTTTTATGTTGTTAATGACATGTTGATATTGATGTTATTTTTATTAATCTTGTGTTTAATATGCTTTGTTTTTGCTTTTGTTTTATAAGTTGTGCAAGCCATTCTTTTATTATAAAAGAGTTATTGGCACAACTTTTTACTAAAGGAAATAGTTATTGGTGTAACTCTTTTATGGCAGAAATAAAATATTGTTTGATTGATATTTGTTCAATATGAAATATGCTTATTTATATCTTATTATTTTTTACTGTGTAGCTATGATATCAAATTGTATGAATGGATGTCTTTATCACATGTTAAATATGTATTATATATGATTGGTTGTTATGTAGTAATATATATTGTTTAGTGATGTGCAAATATTATGAATGATAGTTTGGTAATATAACATTTTTGTTTGTGAACTAACTCTTGTTTTGTAGGTGATTTGATTCTTTGTTCATTTTTTATCAACAAATTGTTTCTTTTGTATATGAATGCCTTTATTGTTTTTCTTTTTCAATAAATGAATTGTAATAATTATTATTGTGATTCTATTTTTTATATCTTGCTTCTCTTATTTATCCTTTTCTCATATTTATAAGTTTATATACATGAATATATAATGTATACACTTATTTAGAAAATATGATGATTAATTAAATAAAAAATAATTATACACCTTAGACACAATAGATTTGATTACCCAAACCCAACTCTTTGCTTAGAGTTGATTTGGCTTCATTGCCTAGTTTTCTTGGGTGGTGATTCCATTACTTCCTCCTCATAGGTCCATGTATTTCTTGAGGAAGGAGGATCACTCTTTACACTCAATGGGTCTACAATACTAGATTACAAATCATCATAGGGACTTGGCATCTCACTCACAATACTTATTCTATTCCTTTTTTCAATAAAAATTAATATTGAATGTAAAATGAAAAGTTAATGTTCACATTAGAATAGTTCCTTACATTAAATCTATTTTTTTAAATAAACAATTATTGTAAATATATATTAAAATAAATCATTTAGAAAATAATAGTTCACAAATTAATATTAACAAAAATGTTTATACTAATTCAATATTTTAAACATATTAATTATTATGATTAAGTAATTAATGATAGTATACTAATATACTAAGAAATTGTTTCTTATCATTTAATAATTACTGAATTAGAATAATTATAATTTATCATTTTTGTATATTAAAATTTAATCGTAATTGTGATTCATTTATTATAGTTATAATTTTCCATCATTTTTATAGTTATAAAATTGTTGATTGTATTTACTACTGCTAGTGTTCCATTTGTAAGAAATATTCAAATTTTATAGTTATAAAATTGTTAATTTTAATGAGTGTATATCATCAATTGAAATTAACATTTGATTAGAAACAAAATTTATATATACTAATAATTAAAATATACAAAATTTTTATTTATATTAAAATAAAGTACTTTTCTTATTAATTTACTTTTTAAATTAATTTTACAAAGGAGGGTCAAATTCATATTTTTATCCTTCTTGTAGACATGAAAATTTAAAATTTATTATATTTAAATTTATTTAAATTTTATTTTAGTGTGATTAATTTTTTAATACTGTATGAAATTTTTATGGTGTGGTAATTAAGATTTATTTATTATTGTTTTATTTGAATCAGTTTTTCTTTTTGGATTTTAATTATTTGTTTAAATTTTATTTGAATTTGGGATTAGATTAGTTATTTGTATAATTTCATCTTTATTAGATTTTAATTTCAATTAGTTATTTGTTTTGATTAGGATGTTTGTTTTGAATTTGATTTTTTCTTTTTTTTTTTGAAATAATTTTGTTAGGATTTAGATAGATTATTAATTTAAAATTTAACATGATTTTATTTTATTTGAATTTGAATAAATTTACGTTTGATTTATTTAGATAATTATTGTTTTATTTTATGTTGATTAGATAAATTTATTTTGGTTATTTGATATTTTTTAAAAATTTGATTTTATGGTTAGTCAATTATTTTTGTTATAATTTATTTTTCTTTTATTTTTAAAGTTGTTTTGTTAATTTGTTATTTGAGTTATGAAATATGGACTAACTTTGTTTTTCTTCTTGTTTTCTCATTTTTTATTCGTAACTGAATTCCATAATGCACGGTAGTATAATTTATTTCACTTATTATTTATCATAATTTTGTACTTTATTTTTTTAATTTTTTTTACCATAATAACATTTTTTTATAATTTTAAATTAATATTTATTATTTAAGTATTATATACTTGTAAAAAATATTGTTTAATATCTTTATTCATACTTATTAGATGTTTCTCGATATCATTTAAGAATATTTTTTATAATTTTACTAAACATTTTATATTTTCTAAAAATTATAAATAATATTTTTATTCATGTAATTTCATTATCAAAATTTGTTATTATAAATTAACACTATTACTATTGAATAATTAAAATTAATTAAAATTAATTCTTATGAATTATCTATTATAAATTAATATAATTAGAATTGTTGAAACTTTAATAATTTAGATAATTAGATTATTAGATTATTTAAATAATTAGATTATTAGATTATTTAAATCCTAAACAATCATAACATTTTTATTGAAAAAGTTAAATCATATGTTAATAATGCATAATATTTTGTAACTTTAATAAATACCTCATATTTTTAAAAATAATCATAAGTAATATTTTCTTTCATATAATTTTATTATAGAAGTTAGACATTATAAATTAAAACTATTACTATTAAATTATTAAAATAAATTAGAATTAATTTTAGCAAATTTAGATTACTTAATAAATTTATATTTTCTTAAATTTAATCATTTATAATAAAAATAATTCATATTTATATTTAATTTTGAATAGAATTCTAAGATAGAAATTAATTATTATAAATTAAAATTATTACTGTTAGATAATTAAAATAAAATTAAAATTAGTTTTAATAAATTTAGAGGAATGAAAAAACCATTATTTTTCTTGTTCTTATTCTCTCCTATAATATTAATTAAAAATTTGATAGACATGTGCTAAATTAATTTTTTATAGTATGAATTTGAAAATCTTAAGTTATATATTAACAATGTAAAATATTTTATAACTTTAATAAATATCTCAAAAAATATAAAATAATTATTAATAAACAAATACAAATCTAATTAGTAGTATTTATCTTTGAATAAAATTTATTTAGGTAAAAATTTAGATAATATAATATAAAATATAAAATAATTAGTAATTAACAAATACAAATAAAGTCAAACATTTTTTAATAAATTTTGTTTAAATAAAAATAAGATGATATAATATAAAATATAAAATAATTAGTAGGTAATAAATTAAAATTTTTAGAAAATAATAACATTTATGAGAAAGTGTAAAACTACCTTTTTCCCTATCCCCCACCCTCTTTTAATATACTATGATGATAAAATTATTATTTTTACTTATTTCCCTACTTTCTTAAAATATTAGTTAAAAAATTAAGAGATGTCTGCTCAATGAATCTATTTCACTTAGCTTTTATGATATGAATTTTAAAAAGTTAAATTTTAAGTTAACAATATGAGTGTTGACCCTGAATTTCATCGTGTTCATGCATGTTTGGATTTTCTTTAATACAACTTAATGCAGTTCTCCATTTTTGAATCCAAGTTGCATACATGCTATTTGCGATACCATAAACTATTTAGTCTTATGACACATCTAGTTTTTCGTTCGTGCGAGTCGACGCATGAAGTTGGCCTTTTTATGCATGCATATTATGAACTTGCTCATTTCTCAATACGGTTTGACATAGGTTCTCGTTATCGAAACCAAGTTACACATACATGTTTCCCAGCCTTATAAACTATTTGGACATGAGGCGCATCTAGTTTACAACTTGTGTAAACTGGTACATGAAGTGATTTTTCAACTTCATGTATAACATGTATTACTTCATGTATCATATATAGTACTTCATGCGGCGTATAAAGTTTAAAAATCTACTTTTTCCTATTTTGCTAACATGTGATGACCTTTTACCTCTTGGACCTTATATATATCCTTCGGGTATTAGCATTTTAGGGGGATTCAAACCAATTTCTAAGGTAAAACACTACCAAAATTAATCCACAATTAATCACACTTAATTAAGCTCTTAATTAGGTAATTAGTGATTAATTAATCACTCTTAAACCATAGTCGCATATGGAAAATAAGGATTAAAGCTTCATCCAACATTAGTAGGCCTCTTATTTCTCTTTTCGCATGTGATTTTCTCTTTGTGTTGAGTTTTTGATTATGATTTAATCAATTTCCAAATGCCACTTAAGACTTTATAATAGTCTAAATGAACTATGATGATTGAATAATTGGTTTACATTCATGATTTTGGTTAGAAAACATGATTTCTTCTTCTGATGAGCACTTCATGCAATGCATGTAATGCTTTATAGTTGTTTAGCCCTATCTAAGAAGACTTCCATCTGGTGCTTCCAGTAGGGATAATCTGTTCCAATGAAATAAGAGAGTCTTGTAAATGATTGACTCTCACTTGTTGCCATAGGATCTTTGAATCAAGAATTTTACTTCTTCTAACAATAAGCACCAACACTCTGATACCAAATGAAATCCCTTGCGGAAATGGCAACACATATTGGTTTATAGTGGTTCGGTACTAACTCTTGCCTACGTCCACTTCTCCTAAGTCTTGACTTAGGGTTCCCTTAATTTTCAATCAATTATAACATAAATTCTACAAATGAATCCTAAACCTCAATATTTTTAAAGCTCATACTCAAACCTTTACAACAATCAACCGTACAAACTCTCAAATACAAATTAATGCCCAAGCATTAATCATATACCAACCCATAAAAGCAATCCCTAGCTTTCCACAAGTGGGAATATAATATATGAGAGTTTGCAATAGATAAAAATACACAATACAAGTAAACTTACTTGTTCTTGACAATCAAAGCTTAAAGGAAAAGTTGCTCTACAAAAACTAGCCGTTAGAGACAAAATGTATGAAAGTTCTCTGTGAAAGTAGTCGTAAGAAAGAGTTCAAAACCTTTCTTAAAAGTCACGTACGACCATACTTATCTTATATGCTAGTACGGATTTAAAATTCTTCAAAGAGAAAAAGAGAGGGAAATGTGGTACGCCCGTACCAAAACAAATTTCCTGACAAATAATTTTTCTGCGAGCTCACGTACGGCCATACCACTCAATGGTACGTCCGTACCAAAATAGGTTTACTAACAAATCAAATTCCTGTAAGCAACGGTATGCCAATACCAACCAATGGTACGCCCGTACCATGCTCTATTAAATAGTTCTAACTAGGTACGATCAACCATATGGCCGTACCACTTAACTAAGCCATTTGGTACGCCCGTACCAAAACAAGTACACCCGTACTAACACAAAAACTTACATAAAAGTGACAAATAACTTAAATTGATTCACACGTGACACACACATCAAAACCTAAGGTTTAACAATTTTAATGAGTGTAAATCATCAATTGAAATTAATATTTGATTAGAAACAAATTAATATTTGATTAGAAACAAATTCATATCTACTAATAATTAAAATATACAAAATAAATATTTATATTAAAATAAAGTACTTTTCTTATTAATTTACTTTTTAAATTAAGTATATAAAGGAGGGTCAAATACATATTTTTATCCTTCTTGTAGACATGAAAGTTTAAAATTTACTATATTTAAATTTTATTTTAGTTTGATTAATTTTTTAATAGTGTATGAAATTTTTATGGTGTGGTAATTAAGATTTTTTATTATTGTTTTATTTGAATTAGTTTTTCTTTTTGGATTTTAAATATATTTTTAAATTTTATTTGAATTTGGGATTAGATTAGTTATTTGTTTAATTTTATCTTTAATAGATTTTAATTTCAATTAGTTATTTATTTTGATTAGGATTTATGTTTCAAATTTGATTTTGATTTTTTTTCTTTTGATACTTAAGCAATTGGATTAAATTTGATTTTATTTTTTTTTGAATTATTTTTGTTAGAATTTACGTAGATTATTAATTTAAAATTTAGTATGATTTTACTTTATATGAATTTGAATAGATTTACTTTTGATTTGTTTAGATAATTATTGTTTTATTTTGTTATTATTTTATTTTGATTAGATAATTTTATTTAAAGTTTAAATGTGGTTTTATTTTAGGATTGATATTGTTATGATTTAATTCTTTGTTATTTTTTAAATTTGATTTTCTGGTTAGTGAATTATTTTTGTTATAATTTATTTTTCTTTTATTTTTAAAGTTGTTTTGTTAATTTGTTATTTGAATTATGAAATATGAACTAACTTTTTCTTATTCTTTCTTTTTTCGTTTTTACTGATAGTAGACTGTAAGTCATACTTTTCCTAGGCCTAATGAGCTATGATTTTCATCTTTACATTAGTGATAATAAATTATATTAAGAATTAATTTTTTAATTATTGTGATATATAATCATACAATAATCAATAATTATCATACATTAATATTTTCTAATTAAAATCATGACTTAAAAATTTTTTCTTTTAAATTATTTGTCATTTTTATTTAACTTAATAAAAATATCATATTTACTTTTACGAAAATAAGTTAACAAAATTATGTTAAGAATCAAGTTTTTTTAATTATCATCATATATCATTATACAAAAATTAATAGTTAGAATATACTAATATTTTTAGTTAAAATTATAATTTCTTTGCATGATTAACATATATTAATACTCATATTTATAATACAAATTACCTACTCCAAATATGATGATAAAAGGCGCCACCTTTTCTCTTTTTTACCCATAATTAAATTATTTATAATTTTTTATTTCAATTGTATGTTTTAATTTTAATTTTTATTCAATATTTTATAAAACATTACGATGCAAAATCTTTTTATAATCTTCTTCTTCTTCTTTTTGAAGTATACTTGTACATATGATATTTAACAACTTGATTTCTTGTGTGATCATGCTATTACTTCCATTTAAAATAGACACTTTAAAGCTATTGATTTTACATCTAATTACTACAAAGTGTGCAATTTTAAGAAGATTTATAATGGTTTAGTTATACCATTAAATGATTTGGATAATTTGGATTCTGATGGTATTATTAAAGCTTCAATATTGCTTTCATCACATGTAAAGTGATATGTAAGTAGATAAAAAAAGTTTGAATTTGTTCAATTGCATTATCAAAATCAACTACTTTTTATGGAAAGTGTAAGAAGAAAGCTCACAATAAGATATCATGTAAGAATTAGATATAATTTATGGATTTTATGAAACTTTTGATTTGTTATGATATTCATATATAGCTAATTCAAAAAAAAATTAGTGTGATTTGTAGGAAAAAGTCGAATGAAATGAAACATACGATACTCTTTAATTATTTTGAATAAATGAAATGAATTATGTTTTTACTCTTTACATATTTTTTATCTTAAAAATTTAGTTTTTGTTGTTTAGTAATTATTAATTATATTATATTATAAAAAAACAAAACTTCTAAAATTGAATTCTCAAAATTTTTAGGATATTATTGTGAGCGTCGGTTTTTACCAGGGCCTAGAGCGAGGCTTGCGAAAGCCACGGACCAGGGACCGCACTTGGAGCGAAAGCGCAGTCTTCCTAAGGGGTTCCTTTAGGGAATGATACGGACTCGAAAGAGTCGTAAGGGAGTCGCCACCGGATGGTTCCGGATTGGTTCAACCGACCCATAGCATGAGTGCTAGTTAAACCCTTCAGAGATTGGGTTCGGGTGGTGGAGATCTATTCTATGAGTTTCCAAAATCAATTTTACCATTTTAGTTAGGATTAATTGTCCTAAGCAGGCAAGCATGCGAGCGTAATTGTAAACACACAGCGCGTCATGTGAATTGGCGTTGCAAAGTTGCACGTAGAATGACATATAAGGCTATATGGCA
>CANYBF010071800.1:0-15871 GCA_948192965.1 Dalechampia spathulata
GAAAAAGGCTTGGTTTCTGCTGTTAAAAACAGCCCCAAAAGTCGCGTACGCCCGTACCAGTCTCGGTACGCCCGTACCAACTTAAAAAGCCTGACAAACCCCACTCCTGCGAGCAACGGTACGGCCGTACCACCTCAAGGTACGCCCGTACGCCTCAACTCCTGAGAGTTCGACTGTCCCAAACACTGTTCACCTGCGAGCAAACCTGATTCCTGCGAGTTGTCGTATGCCCGTACCATACATTGGTACGCCCGTACGCCAAGCAAGAACCCAAGCCGCCTAAACTCCCCTGACTCGTACGGTCGTACGCCTCCCCGTACGCCCGTACCACTCCTCAAACTCTCATTCACCAACTCAAACACACACCGCAGCCACCTGCAAAACCCCAAACGCCAAGCAAACATGCATGCCATCATGCACACACCAAATGCACATCTAATACGTCCTCACGACGTACACACAGGCACAGAATACATAGCACATACGCAAGCAATACATGTATACATACACGTATACATCCAAACATACATGCACAAATGACCAAAACGTCTAAGGGGTCGAACGCGGATGTAACAAATCATCAACAATGATAAGTGCATAATGCATGCCACCTAAACTAGCTACTCTAGTTGGTCTAAACAAATCCATATGCAACAATTAAAGGGGTTTAAGAGAAGTTACCTTGTTTTTCACCTTAAATAGGGATTTTACCTGTTTTCCCATTTGGCAGCTTTATACACCTTATCCTTTACAAATTTGATCTTTGAAAGTTCTACCACATGTTCGTTCTTCCTTAGATCACCAATGCTTTGAAGCTAGCATGTCCAAGCCTTCTATGCCAAAGCCATGAATCTCACTTATAGAAACAAGACACTTCACATTTTTGTTAGGAATAGAATCTAAATCAATCATGTAAATATTTTCTATTCTATCTCCTTGAAAGACTAGCCTATCATCACTAGTCATATAAACAAGACAACCTTTATGATCAAAAACAACTTTAAAACCATTATCATACAATTAACTAATGCTAAGTAAGTTATGTTTTAATCCTTCTACTAACAAAACTTTGCTAATAGAAAAGTTGAAATCCTTACCAACCTTACCAATTCCAACAACTTTACCTTTGGCATTATCTCCAAAGGTGACATTACCTCCCTCATATTTTTCAAGGTTGGAAAAGAGGCTTGCATTGCAGGTCATATGTCTTGAGCATCCACTATCAAGGTACCATTTGTTTTTACTAATCTTGGATCTCAAGCATACTTGTTAAACATAAATGCATTTACTTCTTTTTAGGTACCCAAATGTATTTGGGTCCTTGGGGGTTAGAAGCATTTATATTATCATTCAAATGCATCTTCCTAATAAAAGCATCTATTGGTTGTATGCCCCTTTCTATTACAATCATGACATACGACATTCCTAAATCTAGAATGGTTATGCACATATTTCCTTTTTGATGCATGAGAATGATTATGATTGCAGGAACATGAACAATGATGTACCTTATTAGCATGTATTCTATTTGGTTTAGGATTATCATTTTTTTTAACATTCTTCGGTTTTTGTATTGGAGAAGAAGCTTTGACAAAGACCATGCTTTTAGAAGTGTAGGAGGAGTTTTGATTAAATCCAATTCCCTCTTTATTACCACTAAGTTTTTGGTGTTTCAAAATAGAATCGATTTTAACACCATCTTATTCAAACCTAGAAAGATTTTCTTTCAACATATCATTTTCTTTTGAAAGCTTAGCATTTTCATCCTTTAAAAGCTTATTTTCCTTTTCAAAGCCTTCAAGTTTTGTTTTATAAGAATCAAATTCATTTTATAAAACGTTTTTCTCTTTTGAAATGGATGCATACTTACTCTTAAGTGATTGATGCTTACTAGCTAAGTTTTCATACTTTCCTAAGAGTTCCTCTAATGCATCATATTCATCATCATCATCACATTCATTATTGCTATAATAAGATTGAGATGATATTGTTACCTCATCGTTTTCCTCATCATCCAAGAACGCTATGAAGCAAAGATTGGTTGCTCCTTCATCACTGGATACCTCCTCATTTGATTCATAATCATCATCTCACGTGGCCTTCAATGCCTTCTTTTTGAAAGGTTTGGATGGTTTGTTGAGGTGAGGGCATTCATTCCTCATATGTCTCGGCTTGTTGCATTCATAGCAAATAGCTTGATTCCTTTAAAAGTTATCCCTTGGGTTCAAGTCTCTTCTTTGCTCAACTGGCTTCTTGCCATCCTTTTTAAACTTCTTCTTCTTCATAAGAAGAGGCTTGATACATTTGGAGAGGAGGGCTACTTCATCATTGATCTCCCCTTCTCTTATGGAAGAGACATCTTCTTCTTTTGAAGCTTTAAGTGCAATCCCTCTCTGCTTGTCTTCCTCAACTCATTGTTTTAGTGTAATCTTGTGTGTAAGGAGTTTCCCTAGAAGTACATCGATAGACAGAACCGATAAGTCATTTGCTTCTTTAATGGATGTCACTCTTATCTCCCAATCCTTCTTAGGCAGCACCCACAAGATTTTATTGTTGATGTCTTCTTTTTGGTGCATCTTGCCAAGCTTCATTAGGCCATTGGTGATCATCATGAATCAGTTGTACATTTCAGAAATTGATTCATTTGCCTTCATTGTGAACAACTCATATTGATATATCAATAGTTGGATTTTCTTATTTCGAACTTGATTAGTTGCTTCATGATGAGTCTCCAAAGCAGTCCATATTTGCTTTACCGTGACACAATGTGATACTCGTCTATACTCCTCACGACTTGTAGCATAATACAGCATATTCATCGCTTTTTTATTCTGAAAGTTTTCTTTCAATTCTTCCCTAGTCCAATCTTCTTTAACTTTAAGTGAAACAACACCATCAATTGTAGTTTTTGGAGGTAAGAACTCATTCACCATTAAGTCGAACAATTCAATTCCATCGCTGTCCAAGAAAACTTCCATTTGATGCTTCCAATACGGATAGTCGGGTCCATCTAAAAATGGAGGTCTTGTAAATGATTGACTCTCAATGGTTACCATAGGATCTTTCACTCTAGAATTTTACTTCTAATACAAATGAGCACCAATTCTCTGATACCAAATGAAATCCTTGGCGAAATTGGCAACACGTGTTTATAGTGGTTCGACACTAACTCTTAGCCTACGTCAACTTAGGGTTTCACTAAACTCAATCAATTACAATCAATATGGATTCCTTAATTGAATCCTAACCCCAGTGTTTTTGGGCTCATACTCAAACCTTTACAATGATATCAATCTCACAAACTCTCAATTACAACGAAATGCCCAAGCACTAACCACACACCAACCCACAATAACAAAACCTAACTCTTAGGTTGTGAGAATACAATAGAATGAGAGTTTACAAGCTAGAATTACAATATAACAAGTAAACTTACTTGTAAATGAAGTAGAACACACAAAAGAGGCTTGAACAAAAGAAACTAGCTGTTTTTTAAAGATAATAGTCTATTGTAATAGAAATAGAACTGTTAGAAACCTTTTAAAAATGAATCTGAAAAGTTGCATATGACCGTACCAGACATGGTATGTCTGTACCCACTTAAAAAGCCACTTTTGAAAATGAGAGGGAAATTAGGTACGACCGTACCATCTATTAGTATGCCCGTACCAAAACGTTTTTCCTGATAAGCAATTTTCCTGCAAGCAATTGTACGGTCGTACCACCCGATGGTACGCCTGTATCAAAACAAGTTTACTGACAAACTAAATTATTACGAGCAATAGTACGCCTGTACCAAACTTAAGGAAATAGGACTTACTTGGTACGGTCAGTCGTATGCCCATACCACACATTAAAGCAATTTGGTACGTCCGTAACACTTATGAAAATCTACATTAAAAAAGGCAAATAACTTAAATTGACTCACACGTGATACACATATCAAAATCATAAATCTAACATAGATGATCAAATTATGTAAATCCTAAATAGTTATACGATTCTGATTAAAAAAGTTAAATCATCTACTAACAATGTATTTTTAAAAATATATCATATTTTAAAAAATATTTTAAAAAATAATAACAATTATTTTTTTTTATATAATATTATTATAGAATTTAGTTATTAAAAATTAAATAATTACTATTAAATTACTAAAATAAAATAAAATTAATGTTAATAAATATAAATCAAATTCATAGTAATTATCTTTAAATAAAATTTATCTAAATAAAAAATTAAATAATATAATATAAATTATAAAATACTTAATAATTAATAAATATAAATAAAATTAATAATATTTATTTTTAAATAACAGTTATTTAGATAAATATTAATAATATAATATAAAATATAAAATAATTAATAATTAATAAATTTAAATAAAATTAAAAGTATTTATGTTATATTTTCACTTCTCCTTCCGGGAAAGCGCGAGACGAAGAGGAAATGGCATCGCAATTACATTTAGGTATTCTGGGGACCGTTTGTCACAGCAAGAGTTCCAAGATGTCTCTACGACCCGTTGCGCCGCCGTCTTCCGCGAGCCTAAGGGCAGGGAAGAAGAAACCGGATATATGTACAGCTGACGAGTTACACTACGTTCCTGTGTCTAATTCCGATTGGAAACTCAGTCTTTGGCGTTACCTTCCTTCTCCTATTAGGGTATTAAACTATTATTATTGGCGCTAATTACTGTTAATTATTTTTTCATCTTATCAACGTATGTTGATAGATTGGGTATATGTTTTTCAGGGACAGAAAAGGAATCATCCTCTTCTATTGTTATCAGGTGTTGGCACCAATGCTATTGGATATGATCTCTCTCCCGATGTATATACTCTTTCTCTCTCCCTATTTTTTTTTTCTTGCACTATTTTGTAAATTAACTTCATTATGATTGTGCTTGATATAAATGAATACCATAAATTATATGGAATTTATTTACAAATCTTAGATATGGTATTAGGTATACATGAATTCTAACTTTGGTATATAGCACACCAGCGTATCATAAGTAATAAGCCAATTGCAGTTTCTTAAAAGTCATGATCCGAACAAACCCTGTCAATTCTTGAACTAGGATGGAATAAGATAGACAAAAAATTTCACGTTATAGAGTTATTCGGCTTATCAATCAACCAAGCTCTTGTAAATGAGTTCTACCTCATTCCTATTATACACCTTGTTGGACATTTAAAAGATTTTTAGTCAAATTGGATTTCAAGGATTAAAACCATTTCATGCCTTAATTTCTGCTAGATACATTTGGTTGACGATGCTTGCTTGCTTGCTTTGCTTCAGTCCTCCTTTGCTCGCTTCATGTCAGCCCAGGGATTTGATACTTGGATTCTTGAAGTTCGAGGAGCTGGTTTGAGTTCATTGAATGTGGACTTTGATGAAGCAGTTTCTTTGACTGGCAAATCAAAATCCAATCTTTTGGAAACTTTTGCCCATTTAGTTGAGAGACTTTCTGGCTTTCTTCACGAAGGTCAATGTGCAATGTTTCTATTTTATGTTAGTATAAATTTGTTGTATCTACGTTTCCTTTTTATGGCTTAGGGCTTTGTATTAGAAAGAGACCTTAATCTAGACTTCTAAAGATATTTCTATGTGCAGGGAAAAACTTTTCTGGTGTAGCAAGCATTAGGCAACTTCGTCAAAATTTTGTTGATATTGTAGATGAGGGCCAGCATTCTGCCAGGCCTCAGTTTTTCCACTTTCAAGACTGGTTTTCTTATACATTAGAAGATTTCCTCAAACAGCTTGACTTGATTGCAAAGTATGATTGGGATTTTGATCATCATCTTGAAGAGGATCTTCCTGCTGCGGTGAGGTGACATTTCTTCTATATAATTTAGATTCTTTTGCTGCCTTGTGGATCTTCATTAAGGGATCATTTCCTTGACACATTTTCTTGTTCCTTTACGTTTTATGTTATATATTTTTGGGTTAACCCAGATGGAGTACATAAGGACTTATTGTGGTCCAGAAGATGGCAAGTTGCTTGCTGTGGGTCACTCAATGGGAGGCATCTTGTTGTATGCTATGCTCTCAAAATCCTGTAAGATGTGAGCCAAGCTTAACATCTATATATATATTCAGATCTAAGTCTTAACATTGCTTGCATGATGTGGAGCACGGTGGTCTCTAAAAATTATCAGTTGCATGATTCTGTATCACTGCAGTTGTTGGTCTTCTTATTTTTTGTTCAATTTCAACTGTTAAGTACTTCTATTGGACTAAAATTTGACCACCTCAATTAATCAGTTTGTTTAGATAGTACTTTCTGTCAAGTATGTCCGATTTGATTGCATGTCTATTGAAATTTTGGCATATATGTGGTCTTGAGGATTTATAAGTATTAATTGAAAGATGCGTTAAGTGTGACTTGTGTGTCCCGCAGTTGAGTATTTTCTTTTTTGTACCTTTTCTTTTCTGGTATGATTTTGCAGGCTGCATCAATACTTATGCAATCTTGTTTGAGTTTTATATTGGTTTATCAATGTCATGGTTTTTGAACTTTTCTTAAAGTGTCGTAGTTTAAACTTTTTTAGCAGTACCTATTATGCATTTGGTTGTGAGTTGAAGTGTTTTCCTATGATTGTGTCTGAATAGTTTTAAGTAATTCAATTGCTATTGCCAAAATAATGCGTTGTTTTTTTTTTCATTTTTGTTAAAATGACTTTATGTTTTAAGGTTTTGAAGGAAGGGATCCAGGATTGACATCAGTGGTCACATTAGCTTCATCACTTGATTATACCCCTTCAAAATCATCACTCAAGTTGCTCTTACCTGTGGCAAGTTTATGAGTCTAATAGTTTCATGCTACTAACTATTTATCTAATTGTGAATTTGAAGTAAATGACGTACCTATCTTATTTAACAATTTCCAGGCAGATCCTGCGAAGACTTTGAATGTCCCTATTATTCCAATTGGAACATTGCTGGCTACTGCTTATCCATTTGCTTCTCGTCCTCCTTTCATTTTTTCTTGGTTGAATCCTCAAATTTCTGCTCCAGGGATGATGCATCCAGAACTCTTTGAAAAGCTTGTTATGAACAACTTCTGTAAGTATGGAAGCTGGCTTCCTTTGTCTTAAATAAATTATGAGTCATGTGGAAATGTAAATGGACAATTAAAATTCATTTAAGAGATAATGACTATATCCCCAATAACTATGACACATTTAAAGCAGATTGTAAATTGTGAAACCATTTTGAATTGGATGCTGAGAGATGCCACATTCTGGTTGTTTATGGCAAGTAGAAGCAAGCAGAGGAGCTGCTTTTCTATTGAATCTTGTAAGTTGTAACTGAAGAGGCAGTTCGTTGAAGATGTTTTGTATTTCTCAATAGCTAGGATCAATCATTAGAACTACAGTAACTTTCATCTGCAGGCTTGACTTTTTCTTCTAGTAAAAGCCCTGAATAGTAGTAGGTAGATGGGTGTTTGTTAACTGTTAATTACATAATATAACTCACATATATAGGATCTATAATGTGTTGATATACTCCCACAATACTGCATTTTTTTTAATCTACAAATTGAAGTTATCTTTTCTTTTTTGTTAATATCTACAAATTCTAGCTTGCATGTATCTTCCCCTAATATTTTGAGTGCTTGGCAAGGTATACTACCATTATTTTAGATTAAGGGGGTGTTTGTCTATGCTTTATAAGTTGGAAAATAAGTTGAACCTATTTGTTTTGAACAGTTTAAATGCTTATAATTTGAGCTTATAAGTTAAAATTATTAGCTAGGGAAGGTTTATAAGGATCTGATTTATATATGAGTTTGACTAAATATTTTACTATACTTTATTTAAATATATAAATGTATAAATTTATTTTGGAAGGTCTAAAATATATTTTAAATTAAGTGAAATCATATTTTAACTGACTTATGAGCATCATTATTGTGATTTTTTACAAATTTTTAAATATTATATTTTCTTTTAAATATATTTTCATGAGTTATTTTTTTTACAAATTTAATAAAATCTTGTATACATTAACTCTTTATATATTTAAATACGAAAGTAAATTCTTTTTTAATTAATTGGAATAAATTTTAATATAATATAATAAAATTTGATAAATATGGTTTATTTTATAATTAAAATAATTAGTACCTTTATTAGTCATTTAAGTAATCATTTTGCTTATAAGTAATTTTTTTACCAAACAAGTTAGTTGTTTATCATCTAGTTTTTTAACCAGATGCATAATTAAATTTTTTTTGCTTATAAGCTAAAATTAATTTACGAGTACATGATGCATATAAAGCTAATTCTTATTAATTAAGCTAAAAGCCTCATAGGTCAAGATCATGCTCTCAATTTGGTTATCAGGCCTTTATTTTGGCAATAATGTGCTAGCTTTTAATTTCATCATCTGCAAGGGAGTACCATCTGATCATATAATCTACAGGCACAGTTCCTGCTAAGCTTCTTTTGCAGCTTACAACAGCATTTGAAGAAGGTGGATTAAGAAACCGGAATGGATCTCTCTTCTATAAGAATCATCTTGGCAAAAGCAATGTTCCTGTGTTGGCAATTGCTGGTGATCAGGACCTTATATGTCCTCCAGAAGCTGTATATGGTAATTCATTGTTTCCATAATTTAAATCAAACTCACTTTCCATATAATCTTATTTATGTTTTCTTTTGTTTGTGATGATTTTGCATCAAATAGAAACCATCAAGGTCATCCCTGAGCATTTGGTTAGTTTCAAAGTTTTCGGAGAACCCAGGGGTCCACATTATGCTCACTACGACCTAGTTGGAGGTTGTCAGGTAAGAAATATGATTTATATTATCAGATCTTAGATTATTTAATGATTACTAATATTATTTCATGAGGTCAGTGGTTGGATGCATATGCACTGGATGTCGTACTTTATATATCAGATGCTCTTGAAAGCGAAGTACATTTTTATGCAGATTGAGTGTTAATCTACTTGTTGTACAGGCTGCACATCAAGTGTATCCATGCATAATCAACTTCCTTGACCGCCATGATGCATGACTAATTTCATTGCAACATCTGTTGTGTTTCTTCAAGCAATGAATTCTTATATTTACAAAGCAGGGATTGGATTGAGTTTACCTTCAAAGTCCAAGGAGAGATTTCTGTTATAGTTCCTACTCGTTGCATTAAATCAACAAAGGTCAGATTCTCCTGAATTACATACTTGTCATAATCTTTACACGTTGTAATGAAAACAAGAATTGTGACTGTAGAGCAATAGTTTTCATCAAGTAGTTTGTACTGCGATTATACATGTACATGATACTTGTAAATGAAGTATAAATGTCAAAAAATGCAGGAAAATTGGGAAGCATTAGACAATATGTATCTTTATTTTGATTATTATTGTTAGTATTATCAATAGTAGCGCACTACAATAGTGTAAGGAAATCATTTCATATTAATGAGGCAAAACCCGTAAAAGGACAAGGAAATACAATCTCAATGAAGTCACAAACCCTGATCTGGGTTTACTATTAGCAAAGATGGGTTTTGAAGCCATTAGCAGTGTTACTGGAAAAGCACCTTCAAACAGATGAAAGATAAGAAAAGGCACACTAGTTTCGACTAGAAACGGTAGACATAAAATGACCTCTGAAAATTAAATCAGAAAATTGCCAGAAGTATCCATAAATTGACCTCTGAAAATTAAATCACTGTAAAAGTGTGAAGTCTTGTTTGAAAGTGTATGACAAGCATGACAAACTTATAAATTTACATGGTAAAAAAAAGGCCCGTTGGGTATTTAGACCTAACAATGGGAGAAATAAGAACACGAGAATTTTGTTTGTATTTAATAATAATGTTCCTTTCTTTACAAGATAGAACTCACATACTAATTCTAAACATATTTCTGTATTCTATTGTATAACAATTTTCAAAAAATAAGGACTACAGTAGTAATACTATATGCCAAAGTGCTTGATTAGCAGTTTGTACTTTAACAAATACTAATTATACTTATTTATTTTTCTTCTTATACGTTATAATACTTTCTTGTTCTCAAAAATTGTAGAACTCTGAAAATTAAAAATAAATAAAGCTATAATTCTTCCTAAAGAAAGGCCAATGAAAATTCTATCTTAGGCATACCATGGAAGTGTGAATACTACATCCATAAAAACTTGAGTTACCTTTTTCTATCATGGAGGGTGGTGAGAGGGGCACATAATGTCCTATTTTGGTAAACTTGTCAACCATAACAAGAATACATTTGAAGCCTTTTGATTTTGACAAGCCTTGAATGAAATCTATAAGTAATTTGTGTTAATAAATTTCAGTTAGATTTATTAAATAAAAAGTTTTTAATAAGAATTGATTGTAAATCTGTCAAAAATATTTTAGAAAAAGATGTTAAAAATTTAGCTTCTAAACAAATATTTGCAAGATGGCAAGCTATTTTAAGTATATTTGATTTTGATATTGAATTTATAAAAGGAAAAAATAACAGTATTCATGATTTTCTTACTCGTGAATTTCTACAGAATGACTGGACGAAAGAAAAATAAAGGAACGGAGGTAGTAAAATCTAGTTCTTCTTCTACTAAAGCCCTTTCAGACCATTCTAAAGACATAGTAAAACCCATTAAAATCACAGAAGAAGACCCTAAAACCAGAGACCTTAAAAAATGGATTGCTAAGCTTTCTCAGTCTCCAGAAATAGTAAAAGTCCTTCAAAATATTGCATCCTCTTTAGCAGAAGATTCAGGTAAAATCTTTGAAACTAAAGCGATCGTGCCCGCTATAGGTACGACTAGTCTATCTCAAACGGTAGATAGTAAAGACTTATCAAACCCGTTGAAGGCTGTGGATTTGCCAAACATTCAAACTGACCATTATATTTTTACCAATTATTCTAAATGGGTAAATAAAACTGCTTTTGATTTTGAAATAGAAATTGAGGATGGTTTTAATAATGTTAATCCTTGGGAAGTTTTAAAAAAGTATTATCCCAAAAATTGGTATTTTACCCCAAAGGATTTAACAAAACCTCAAGAATACTATCTAGGTATACTTGAGGATTTTGAGTCAGTAAAAATAAAACATACTTTTGATAAAAATATTCAAAAATGTTATTGCTTACTCATCTATACAAATTAAAAAAATAATTCATCCTTCGGATTGACCAGCTCCCCATTTGTATACTCCTGTAAAATTTAAAGTTTTAAAATCTCATTGTCTTACATATAGTTATTTTGACTATGTTGAGACATGGAAAAAAGTATTTTGTATTCAAAATCCTACCTATACTCATTCTTGGTTAATATATTTTGATCAAAATATAAAGCCTAGTAAAATTCCAAGTTGGTTTTTAAATTGGTGGCAATATTGTGGTATTTCTTATGAGATATTATCTCAAGAAGTATTATTGGTATATCAGTATTTTAAAACCAATTTTAGACCTCTCATGGAGATAAAAGTATTCCTCCTCTTATGTATTATTATATGTCTTTCTTTACACCTTGAGTGTACCAATGGTATTTGGACTTTCAGTATGTTTCGGGAACATATATCCCTTTTATAATAAAAAAAGCATAAAATAAAATGGTGGAATGCCTTTAAAAATACTACTACAGAGATATCAGTAAAACAGTGGATGGCTAAAAGGCAAGCTCTCACATATAGTGAAAGGGTGATTCTCCAAGATCAACATTCGTTTGGGTCCCAAAAAGCCCAATGTCAAGCTATGTTGGTAGCAGCCAGGACGCCTGAAGAGTATAGTGCAATTTGTAAACAGGTGTTTGAATGCTTAGGTTCGACATCTGAAACAATAAAGCCAGCAAGATCCAAGTCAAGTAAAGCATGTTCCAAAAAATCTCATGGAAGAAGGCATAAAATTCAATCGAGTTCAAGTTCGGAGTTGACAACGTCATCCTCCAGCTCGGATTCTTCAGATCATGCATACAGTAATGAAGATGATTGTTATAATATTGTAAAGCCAATAAGAAGAAAAGATAAAAAGAAAATAAAAAAGAAAGATAAAAAGAAAAAGAAATAAATAAAAAAGAATAAGAAAAAAGAGTCATCTGAAGACTCAGAATAAAAGGCAGAAGGAACCTTATTCCTTCAAATCGTAGTAAAATAAAAGGCAAAGCATTATCAGCAGTAAAGATTCTAGTGGCAGACAAGGTACTGTTCATCAACAGTAAAAAGTAAACAGTAAACATTCCAGTGGCAGACAAGGTACTATTCATCAACAGTAAAAAGCAAACAGTAAAGATTCTAAAATTTTTTATTTAAAAGGAGCCTATCCTCTTGTGAAGGCATCCATCAATTATCCGATAATTATCCAACCTCTCTCTCTCTCTCTTAAGATCATTCCCTATTTCTCTCCTCATTTCCTTTTTTGCTCTTTTTGTACAAGACTTCTGTTGGTAATTCAAAGTAAGTTGTAAATTGTTTTATAAGTAAATTTCTTCTTCTATTTTCTTTTCTTAAGTAAGTTATATCCTTATAACTAAAATATTGTAAGACCGTGTTGACAACATCTTCTCTTCTCCCCCCTCATTCAAACTTGATTTTGGGGATCTTAAATCAAGGTTGCAGGAACCCTAAACCATTGCATGTTGAGTATGGTGTATGCTATGTGATAACATTAAAATAATTAAAAAAGAATTTTATTTACTGTTCCGATTAACACTATTCCAATCCATAGCAGGACAATAAATAAAACTATTCCGATTCATTATAGAACCCTAAAACACTGTTCCGATCCATTGCAAGACATAAAAAATATATATATATATATATATAATAAATAACAAAGTATATTGGTTGGAAACCCGATCTGCAGTGCTATTGGTACGAAGCAGGGGATTTTAACCCTTGATGGTCTGGTATAACAACGCCACGTACAAAACCTAAAGAAAAGAGTGGTAAAAATTAAAATAATTTATATGGATAAAAATATAATTATAAGTTTATTTGATATATTTACAAGATTTAACTTCTGTATCGCGGTTTATAGATTTATATTTTATTATATAACATTCCAATATTATTGGTATCAAGTGGTTAATTATTTAATTTACCTTGGTGTTTTCGATGATATATTAAATAATGATGAAGATGATGATGATGATATAATCAATATTAAAAATAATATTAAGAAAAATAGATTACGATAAAGAAAGGTATATTAAATAATGATGAAGATGATGATGATGATATAATCAATATTAAAAATAATATTAAGAAAAATAGATTACGATAAAGAAAGGATAAAGCAATCCATAGTATTTGCTGGTATCAGAGCCTGACTTTCTTTGTCAGGTAGAAAATACATATAAAGAGTTTTCATAATTAATAATTTGTGAGAAATATTTTTAATCTGAAAAGGCTTTGGGTATGCCGAGTAAGTCCCGTTAACAGCCGAGGATAGACATTTTAGGGCAGTAAGGGCAGTGACCGCGACTAATTTGAAGATCAAAAAATATTATCACTAATACCTTTTTTGTGTAAATCTATGAGCAAGGCAAAGTCGAAAGATTCTGAATCATCAGAAATTAAAAGATAATTCATAAAAATGAATTAATTTTAGAAGATTTTAATAAAGCAATAAATGAATGGGAAATACCTAAGGTTGATAAGGATCAGATTTATAAAATTTCAAAAATAAATATATTTAAAACGGATTATGTAATTAAAACAGAAGAAAGAGATGTTCAGTTAAGTAAACCTTTCGAAAGAATAAATTTATTATCACCTAAAACATTGGATCACCATAGAAGTAAAAAAATATAAGTATATTCATATTGGACTAATTCAAGTTGGTATAAAACCATTAACAAGAGAAGGTTTAAATGCGAGTATTTTGGCCGTAATATAAGACACAAGGTTTGTCAATTTTCAAGATTCATTATTAGGCTCAATTGAAACAAGTTTAAGTGTAGAACCTATATCATTTGAAGTATATCCATATATGACAATTTTGTTAAATGACTTAAATATTTTAAAAAGCATGGTTTTAGAAGTGAAAACTCATAAGTATAAAATGTTGCAAGGATCTATACCAATAGCATTAATTTATAAAATTCATTATAAAACAATGATTTCTGCATTTGGAATTAAATATAAATTACAACCTAAAATTGGCGAAACAAGATTTTTACAAACCTTCAAAACCGAAGCTAAGCCTTGAAGAAGTTGGAGTTTTACTAGTTTTTCTTCCACTTTTGGGTTTGAATTTTTCAAGTTCTAGAAAGACACTTGAGTGCATGTTAAGGTAAGGTTGAAATACTTCTTGTTTTCTCTCTTTCTCATCATGATCGAAACCTTTCTTTGAGGATCCTTCAAGTTCATGACCGAAATCATGAAGAATCATGATTTCTTCTAAAAATTGAAAACTTATCTTGTATTCTCACTTTGTTTTATATTTGATCTAACTCTTTTAAGTACATGCATGTTGTTTTAAGGTGGGAAGCAACTTTAAGGAGGTCAAAGAAGTGAAGATCTATTAGATCTGTAGCAAAATCCAAAGGATATCAACTTTAAGTTGAGATTTAAGTTGTTGGGTTTAAAGGTGAGCTTGGTAAGTATGATTTAGTGTTGGATCTACTTTATTTATGAATTTTGTGTATGATTTGAGTTTTAGTAGAGACTTTTGAAGTATTTTTGATGGATTTTGATTGATGTTTTAATGGTTAGATGAGTTAAGCTTGTAAAGGACATGAAATAAAGTGGGTTGTGATTGTGTGGGTGTGTTTCTGTTGAGTTCTTCACCTTGGCCAAAATATTCAAGCAACATTTTAATGGTTAGTAAGTTTAAAACATATTTTTAAAAATGATTTACTTAAAACAGAAGATTAATAGCAAAAAAAGTGGTGAAATTAAGGCTTAAGATAAGTTAATTTGATGATTTAAGGCTTAATATCATTTTAAGTATATATGAATTAAGAACTATGAATTAAATGGTTAAGTTTAAGTATGGTTTAAGAAATTTACTTCTAATTAAGGTTAAATGAAGTTTTTAATGATGACTTAATAAGAAGTATATGAAAAATGAACCAAATTAGACATAAGATAAGCATATGTGGCAAATTAAGACTTAATCTTCACGTAAGGCATTTATGAGATAAAAGCTAAGGAAATATGAATTTTGTTAAGTATGATTAATTAATTAAATTAAGAATTAAAGGGAAATAGAAGTCTTTTAATGGAAGAGTATTGGCATAAGATATGATTAATGGAAAATTTGACTTTAAGGCATGATTTTAAAATGTTAAATGGACAAAAAGGGAGCATATGGTCATATTGATATTTAAGACTTAAATGGGTACTAAAATGAGCATACTAAGTATAATTGAAATGTTTTTTAAGTTCATAAATAAATGGTATTAACTGATATGATTTAAGTCAAGGCATGTTGATCAAATTAAAAGGATATAATGAAATATGACTTAAGGTGTACTAAGAATACTTGTGATAAATTTTAAGTAAGAATCATAAAGATTGTTAAGCATGATAATTATGATTAAGAAGTTTAATAAATTGGTTAATTAGTGTATAATAAGATTAATTAAGAATTTAATCTATTGACAGAGGTAAAGTTGAATAATAAAAGTGTACTGGTAAGGTTATTACTTGAGATGTATTTATACTAATAATTAAAATGATCATTTAAATAGATGCATTAGATATTATTATTAAGAAGGTTCATGAGTCTATAAATGAATGATATAAAATTGTTTGTAATAAGATTCTAAGTAAGGATTTAAACAGAGATAACAGTAAACTATGGATTTATAGACACATAATTTATAGGATGTTTATATTTGTATAATTTCACTGGATATTCTAATTAATGAGTTTAATGATGGATGATATATATAAT
>CANYBF010071813.1:0-31492 GCA_948192965.1 Dalechampia spathulata
GAGTTACCTAGGTTGATTCTCCAGTGATCCTTGTAGCTTTTCCAATCTAATGCAATCAGAATCCAATTTGCTTAGGGAATCAAACTCAAAAACAATCCAACTAATTAATTTTTTAGTATTTAATCAAAAACTAATTGAAACTAATCAAAACAAGTTAAATTCTATTAGATTCAATCAAATTCAAGCAAATTATGAGCTTAAAATGAAGTTATAAATCGCGGTTTTTAGTCAGATTTGAGAGAAAATGGAAATTCAAAAACCTAGCCTAATTGTCTCTCTCGCCAAAATAACAGATTTACAAATTATATCTGTCTGAGGAACATACCCGAATGGGTAAACTTAAAGAGCGAAACGGGTAAGACCACTTACCCGAACGGGTAAGAGCATACCCAAAAGGGTAAAAACCAACATACCCGAAAGGGTAAGCCTCATACCCTAACCAAACTAAAGATACCCAAACGGGTATGAGGCTCAAAAAAATGACAAAAACACTAAATGCAACCCTAAATCGAATCCTGAACTACACCAAGATGAATCAAGATGCCCATGAGGGCAAAACGATAAAGAGATAGGCTCGACTCATCCCAATCAATCCGACCGATCCAAAATTAGGGTGCGACAATATCATTCTTGTGTCTTGCAGCCTTAGGATCTCCTTTTCACTACCTCTATCATGGCTGGATTCAGTCTACATTGCATTTCCCTACCTATCTTTTTATCAGGCTCTAGCAAAGTGCCTGCATCACTTCATCTTTCATAAATAGCATCTCCTTATAATTTTTAGCATTGTTGAGTGCTATTCTAAGTTCATCTTCTCCATATAATTCAAATACTTGTTGTACACATGGCTTGATTATGCCCACAGCATAAACGTTGAAGACTTTAAGAGGGTACTTCATAGCATCATACTTGTTGAACTTTATCACCTCTCCATCAAATTCCATGGTCAATGTCCCTTCATGGACATCAATCTTTGTTCAAGCGGTTGTCAAGAAAGGTCTCCCTAATATGAGATTGGATCACTTTAGAGAAGCTTTACCATCCATCTATATGACATAAAAACCTACAGGAAAAATTAATTCATTAACTTTCATAAGTACATCCTCCAAAACTTTGATTGGATATATGGTTGACTTGTCCGTCAATTGAATCATGACACCTGTCTCTTTCAATGGACCTATATTTAAAGATTCATACACACTTGTAGGCATAATGTTAATTGATACTCCTAAATTGCACATGGCGTGTCTTATGCTCATATCACTGATCATAATAAGGATTGTAAAAACTCCCTTATCTTTGCATTTTGATGGTAATTTCCTCTGAATCATTGCCAAAATAGTTTCACTCATATTCACCTATTGGAACCAATTAATTTTCTTTTGTTCGTGTACAAGTCTTTGAGAAATTTGGCATACCTGGGTACCTGTCTTATGGCCTCAAGCAATGGAATATTAACCTGTACTTTATGGAAAGTCTCTAAAATCTTCTTTGGCTCCCTTTCTCATTTGGTCTTTTCTAATCGCTCAAGAAATGGGCAATGATTTATTATATGCTGGATTGCCTTCTCATGATCTTTGGCTTTCTCTTCTTGCTATCCTTTCTCCCTGCTACTTTCAATTTCTAGCTTCTTCTCCTCATGGGATTTTGGCTTTTTCCCAACAATTTTAAGAAGTGTTCAGCCACTCCTCAATGTCATAACATTGACACTTTCTCTTGGGTTAACTTTTGCCTGTGATAAAAGCTTCCCTTGAGATTTTATTCTGCTCAAAATTGTAGCCATTTGAGATATTTGATTCTCTATATTCTTCATCCTAGTGTCCATATTCTATTGATTTTGAGTCACAATTTGCTGGAATTATTGAATATCCTATTGAAAAGCATGAACATTAGTTGCTAAATTTTTCACAACATCTTCTAGAGACATACCTAAAGTTCTTTGTTGGTTTGATTTCTGCTGGAAATTTGACTATTGGTTGCCATAATGCAGGTTAGGATGATCTCGCCCATATGGGTTGTATGTCTTAGAAAATGGGTCAAATTTTCTCTGGGGTGGTCGTGGAAATCCTCTAACAGTATTTGCTTATTTATTAATTTCCTCCTCCTGAATCGAGGGGCATTAATCAGACGCATGATCTATTTACGTATGGAATCCATAAGCTCTTACTGGTTTTAAATTGGTTGCAAGTTCCTGTAAAATAGATGTAAGTTGTTTCATCTAATTTTTAAGGCTTGAAACACTTACCTCATTGACTCTTATAGGCTACTTTCTTTTGGTGCTAAAAGACTTGGCATTGGCAGCCATTATGTCAATCATATTAGGAGCTTCTTGAGGTGTCTTATTTACTATAGCTCCACCACTCGTAGCATCCATCATCTTCCTTTCTATTGGTAATAAACCTTCATAGAAATATTATATCAGGTTCTACTCTATGATGTCGTGTTGTAGGCACGATACGCACATTCTTTTGAAACGTTTCCAATAGTCATGAAGATTTTCCATATCTTTTTGCCGAATGGAACATATATCTCACTTGATCTGGGCAACTCTTTTGGTTGGGAAAAATTTATTCAGGAATAGTCTAGCCATCTCATTCCATGTTGTGATAGTTCCTGAGGACACATAGTAGAGCCAATCTTTGGCAGCATCTGCAAGAGAAAAAGGAAAAACTTTAAGTTTAATGTGTTCAAGGTTTACACCTTGCAGCTTCATCCTTATACAAATAATATGAAATTCCTTCAGGTGCTTGTATGGGTCTTCATTGTTTAAGCCTCTGAAAGTTAGTAGTAGCTGTATGAGTCAAGATTTAAGTTCAAGGGATCCTGTTAAGTCCTCATAAGCGATACAAAGTAGAGACTGGTCTATAGGCATAGCGGCCATTTATTTGAGAGTCTGTTCATTATTTATGGCCATAATAGCTTCGTTATAGCTCTCGTTATCAAAATTGTCACTAGCTGTTTCCTTATGGGCACAAGAACTCTCCAAGACTAAGGCAGATTTTATGAGTTTCACCTCTTTTCTCAATCTTTTTACAGTCTTCTCAATTTCTTTATCAAAGCTAAGATTACTTGCAAAAGATCGAGTCATAAACAAAGAATTAAGAAAATGTTAGTTACCATCCCCAGCAACGATTCTAAAATTTGATTGGTTGTCTCTTCCGTCAAATTAATTCCTTACTACCCACACGTAGGAACTATGATTTTGTAGCAATGGAAGTAAGGGTTGAATCCCCCAGAGATGGTTTCAACTTCCTTAATTCTTTGCATTTAAAATAAATGAAGGTAATTGGAAAGTAATTAAGCAAATAAAGAAATAAATAAAATAAAATAAAGGAAATTTAATGATAAGTAATTCTCCCAACAGAAAGCCTCAAGTACTCATTAACCAAATATGATCACTGATTCATTAATAATCCAAAGGCAATAATGACATTAAGCTGGTTATAGTTTACCGAGCCAGTCTCGCACGTCCCAATCTTCCCTTATTTGTAAGATGCCATAAAACAAGCTCTATGAAATGCCTTTAATCTCGAGATAGACATAGTAGAATAAGATTCTCACAAGTCATCCCGAAATTGCATTAGGAATTAGGAAGACCCAACTCTAGTTAATAGTTGTGACCCAGCATCCCTCGTGTTCAAACTAGATCCTCTAACCCACAAGAAGTACTACTGCATATCACAATAAGGACAGTATCTTACTTTACCACTCCAACAAGTTGAGTGACTTTTCCATATCAAACAACCCACTTAGCTATATGCAAGAACTTAGAGACATGCAACAGGCCTTATTTACATGCACTAAGAACAGCAATGGTTTTATGAGATTCAGAGTTAAAAATAATAGTACTTTGCCAATAGAATTAGGATCATTTAGATCTCACATAATCATTAATGAATAACTTGAATTGCTTCCAATTAGGAAAAACAAGTCACCTAGCCTTGCATCATTGATGAAATAAAACACAAAATAAAAATAAATGAAAGAAAATAAATCTAGAATTAAAATAAAAGGAATAAAATAATCAATTGTTTTTTGGCAAATAAAATCTGAACTAAAAACTAAGAACCCATATTCAGAACCAAAATTTTGGGAACCCCCTTTACATAGGAACAACTTCCTATTTATATAAGGAAAATAATTAAACTAATAAAAATAAATAATTATTAATCCTAATCTTTAGATATAAGAGTTTGAATCCTTCCTAATCACTTTCCTGTCCAGCTATAGGAGTTTAAGTCTAGGCAAAACTCATCCTTGTCCAACTCTTCAAAACTGGCCAAGTGATGTCATTTTGGTGTCTCTTATGCCCGTAAGCCTTATCAACATTCAGATCGCAGGAGTTTATATTTGTCTCAACTTCTTTTACTTCTAGCTCTCCAAAACGTCACTTTATGAGGTCATTTTGGCCAATCTTATGCCTGCAAGTTGTGTCCCGAAAGTTTAAAATCCTAATAAGCTTTAAAATCTCCCATTTAAGTACATTTTCCTAAAACTCATCGTTTTGACCTGCAAAATGCAAAATGTACACAAGTCAGCCATTCTAACAACTAAACTATGCTATAATGGGCTGTTTATGCGCATAAAACATGATGTTTTGACGCTCGATCAAATACCCCCACACTTATCCAATGCTTGCCCTCAAGTAATCATATGCTTATAAGATTATCTCACTTATGCCTACAAGAGAACCATCCCTCAAGCAAAATAGATAGCAAAACAAAATTAATACCATTCCTTAATTTTCTAGTAAGACCATTTATCAAGAAAATTTAACCATCCAGCAATTTCAACATAAATCCAAAGAGTTAGCCATAAAAAATCATTGTTTTACCATTTTATTAAAACTAAGTTCATAATATAGTTGGTAAAAAGAACTTGTTTCATCTTGCTAATCATCCATTGCCCAACATACATTTTCCAACCAGTCAATTGCAAAATTCATAAGTCAGGAATTATTAAATTTAAGATCATAAATGGCCCAATAAAGGGTGATACTCTCCCTTTGCCAATGACTCCATTCGTAAATCAGCTTAAAGGAAAACTAGGCCCAATCCACCTAATTACAATCAGTAAAGGTGCAAAATAAAATTCATGTTTAAGTGTCACTGTGCAAACTAAAAAATGGCCTATAAGAGGGTAAAGTTCTTCCTACATTGGTTGCTCCATACACAAGCCGCTCAAGGGGCTATGAGTGTCGTACCACACACAACCGGCCAAATGTAGGTATTAAACACTTTATTTCTCTTTTTTTTTCTTTTTTCTTCTTTTCTTTTGGTAAAAGTAAATTGTTAAGCAAGGAATTTCAACAAAACAAAAATAAGATTTCTAAATACCAATATAATTTTTATTCATAAATGAGGCATAACAATAACTTTTGCAAGCAAACACTAAAAATTCAATCAATTTTGTTGAAAGTTTAAATAAACCATCAAAACAGAACATGTTAAGAAAACTAGAAAATAACATCAATTCCAATAGCACAAAGTTTTGAAAGAGGTTTGGTCAAATACAGGCATATGAGAAAATTAAAACATAATAAAATGAGGCATAGAACAGGGATAAATGTGGCAGCAATTTGCAAAAATTTTGATCAAGATCTGCTAAAGGATAAAAAGTTTGAAAAATCCAATGATAAGCATGCAACAGTAAACAGCAGCAACAGAGAAGCAATGCAATAGAAAAATAGCAACCAAAAACATCCCCCCCACACTTAAGGCATATTGTCCCAATATGGTCATAGCAGCACAAAAATAGGCAATTGTAATGGATAAAAGATAAGAAAAAATATAGGACATTGCCTGATGGGGAATTGTGTTGCATGTTGCACTTCTCACTGCTGCATCTCAAAGGAGTGGCAAAGCTCTCCAATCTCTGCATCAAGCTCATCCAAGCATAGTAGAATTTGTTGCATTGACTCCTTCAAACTTGCTGTTAACTTATCAATTTACTTGTGAAGGGCACTGATTTCTTTTAAAATAGCGTCATCGATGGGACCTGCTATTGGGGGTGGTGGTATGAGCATAAGAGAAGCTCCTGTAACCATCTTGGTCTTCTGAAAAAATCTCTCTCTTATGGCCATAATTAGCCCTGGTCTACAAAATTTGAAGCCAGGTGCTTCATCCTTCTTTTGTAATAAACCCATCTCATCTAGAATGAAAACATCCAAAGGAACCATATCAACTGCCTTATGTAAATTATGGTTGGCAGGATCAAATACCTTGAGCTGGATGGCCAAATGGTTGATGAGATATCCAAGTATCAGCCTCTCAGAACTGGCAACTGCAGCTTTGAATTGAGCAGCAACAAAACATCCAAGGTTGACTGGTTTCTTATGCATAATGCAGTCCAATAGAAATAGCTCCACCCAAGTGACTATACCAGGGGAATTATTTTGACAAGACAGGCTATATGGGATCAAACGGTGCAAATAAGTCAATGAGCTATCAAAAAGATAGTTATCTTTGGCATAGGCTGGATCATATCTCCTGGTTGATTCAGGTGCATAATATTCCCATAATGTGTCAGCATCCAATTATTCTGGTAAATCATAGTATCCTTCAACGTATTCATCTGTGATATCATCAATGAACCCCATCGTTAGATTAAATTTGTCAATGGAAAAGGAAAATGAGTTACCCATCAATTGAAACTGTATCACTTCAAGGTTATCCAACCTCACAAGCTTCTCCTTATATAACCTATACTTGCTGTAAAACTCATAAATAAACTCGTATACTAGACAAGTGATCTAAAAATACCTTTACACATTGTACCTTTAATGTGTTCAAACACAAGAAGTTGTAACTTCTCAATGGCAGAAGGGTCAAGCGATTTACCTTGCACTACTCGCAAGTTCACAACTTTGACAAATACCTCTCTGTCTTCCTTAGAAAATTTTAAACTCCCGTTCAACTTGTACAAAAGAGGGGGAAGAGTTCCTCTTAACCTTTTTTCTCTAGCCCATATAGGCATAATGTCTTCTGATGTTACAGCAGTAGCACCCTTGACTTCATTTTTGGGTTCTTTACCTGACTCTGTTTCCTCTTTACCAGTTTTTGTTCTAGGCTGCTGGATTCTTATCTCTCTCATCTTCTTGATGTCCTTTGGATTCTGTAGTCATTGCATCAATGAATTTGCCACCCAATGCATCCATGCCATCATTAACCACTTTTGGTGGTAGCCAAGATTTTTGAAACTAACATGTGGCCAATGGATTCCTTATGGTATAAACTTTAAGGCCAGTGACTTTGGTATCCACGATAGGTCTGGGCGGTGGTGGAATAGGTTTGGTCTCTTCATAGGCGGCGTATCATCTTCCACTTTAATTGGTTCCTTCCTACTTCTTTGTTTCCTGGATTTCGACCTGCTACCTATTGAAGCGGCTCTTGTATTCACCATGGTTAGAAGAAATCTCGAGCTGAAAAATAAGGGAGGAAAAGAAAATGAAATTAGGTTAAATATGGGAATAGTTTACTTAGCAATTTAAAAGAGGGAAAGTGTTTTAATTTATGTGAAATCCCTAATGCCCAAAACTCTTGAGTTTCCTAATTTGATTTTAAGTCAAATTCCTTTTCGTGTAAATTCAAAAATCTACAAAGATAAATTTAACCCATCACTAAAATTCTCCCTAAATGAAAGGTAAAAACTCTTTTAACTAAAGTAAACTAAAAATAATACCCTACGAGATGCCTTATAGGCATAATGTATAATAAAAACATAAAATAAACAAAATAAAAGAAAACAAAAGCTTGTGAGATGCCTTATAGGCATAACGTGTATCCTAAAAATGAAAAATAAATAAATAAAAATAGAAAACTAATTCTGGTTTTTAAAGTCCCATCTTGACTTCCTGTTCATTCCACTCATCTGTATGTGATGTCAACATGATCTCACACGTTGAACGAGTGTCAAATCCCTCATAAAATGGCTTGGGGTGATGGCCATTAACCTTACACTGCTTTTTTTGAATCAAGGCTCTGAATTTCGACTACACCATAGGGAAAAATCTTTTGAACCATAAAAGGTCCTATTCATTTCATCCTCAGCTTCCTTGGAAAAAAATTTAGTCTAGAATTATAGAGCAATACCTTCTGCCCTACATGAAATTCTTGGTGCCAAATTTTTCTATCATGAAGCTTCTGTGCCTTATCCTTGTAGCTCCCCATATGGTCATAAGCATTGGTCTGTATCTCCTCCAATTCCTGCAATTGTAATTTCCTGTGGACTCCTGCATCATCCAAAGACATGTTAGACTATTTCACCACCCAGTAAGTATGATGTTCAAGCTCTACGGGCATATGATATGGTTTCCCATACACAAGCCAAAAGGGTGACATTCCTAGTGGGGTTTTATATGCCATCTTGTATGCCCATAAGGTATCATCCAATTGCTTGCTCTAGTCTCTCTTGTTGGGGTTGACTGTCTTTTTAAGAATGACTTTGATCTCCCTATTTGTAACTTCAGCTGGTCCATTCCCCTACGGATGATATTCTATGGTCATGCGCTGATTAACACCATACTTCTGAAACAAGACAGCTACTTCTTTGTTGCAAAAGTGAGTCCCTAGATCGCTAATGAATGCTTTAGGAATGCCAAACCTGCTAAACACATTGGATTTAATAAAGCTTACCATGGTTTTGGCATCATTCAATTTTATGGCCTTAGCTTTAACCCATTTTAAAATATAATCTACCAGTACCAAAATGTAAACGTTCCCAAATAAAGGTGGGAAGGGTCCCATAAAGTCCATACCCTATACGTGAAAAATTTCATAAATAAGGATTCCTTTTTGGGGCATTTCATGTCTTCTTCCCAAGCTTCCAGATTTTTGGTACTCTACACATTATTTACAAAATAGGTAGGCATCACGATGTAAAGTTGGCCAATACAGACCACATTCTAGAATTTTTACAGCTATCTTCTTATGCCCATAATGACCTCCATAAGCACTGTTGTGGCAGAAGTGTAAAATGGATTGGATTTCATTCTCAGTATACACCTACGAATAACCTGATCAGCACAATGTCTCCATAGGTATAGATCATCCCAAACATAATTCTTGGCTTAGTTCCTAATCCTGTCCTTCTTATGCCTTGTAAGTTCATCGGGAAATCTCCTTGAGCATAAAAAATTAACGATGTCATCATACCAAGGTAATTTCGTAATTACACTTGAAGCAATCTCATTAGGGAATTCATTAAAGAAATCATTAGGTTCAATGTTGGGTAATCTAATCAAGTTGTCCATGACCAAATTCTCGCATCCTTTCTTATCTCATAGCTCCAAATCAAATTCCTCAAGTAGAAGGATCCATTGGATTAAATGTGATTTGGCCTCCTTCATTTTTAGCAAATATTTCAAAGTTGCATGATCAGAAAAAATAAGTACTTTAGTTCCTAATAAATATGACCAAAATTTCTCTAATGCAAAAACTACAACATAAAGCTCTTTTTTTGTCACAGAGTAATTAAGCTGGGCATCATCTAGCATCTTAGAGGCATAGCTGATCACATGAGGATCCCTCCCATTTTGTTGCTCAAGCACAACCCCAACCGCAAAGTTACTCGCGTCCTACATAATCTCGAATGGTAAATGTCAATTGGGAGGCTACATAATGGGTGCTGAAATGAGTGTCTCCTTTAGTCGGTCAAAAGCCTTCTTACATGGTTTATCAAAATTAAATTCGACATCCTTTTACAACAGTTTACACAAGGGTTACACTACTTTGGAGAAATCCCTCATGAACCTCCTGTAGAAACCTACATGGCCAAGAAAAGAACGAATCTCTTGTATAGTGGTGGGGTAAGGCAAAGATTTAATTATATCAATTTTTGCTCGATCAACTTTAATGCCTCTTTTTGAAACCACATGGCCCAATATCAAACCTTACTTAACTATAAAATGGCATTTCTCATAATTGAGAACCATATTTTTCTTAATGCAACACTGTAAACTCTAGCTAAATTATTTAAACATTCATTAAATGAATTACCATAAATAGCAAAATCATCCATGAATACCTAAATAATGTTTTCCATAAAATCTAAAAAAATGCTTACCATGCAATGTTGGAAGGTTGCGAGTGCGTTATACAGCCCGAATGCTAAAAACCTATGTAATCATCAAGGCAATAATAATGAGTCCATCCTGCCAATTGCTCCAACATTTAGTCAATAAAAGGTAAGGAAAATGATCTTTACGAGTTGCTGAATTTAGTTTCCTGTAGTCAATACAAACCCTTTACCCGTTTTGGATACGAGTGGGAACCATCTCTCCTTCTTCATTATGGACTACCGTTATCCCTGTCTTTTTGGGCACAACATGCACTAGACTAACCCATTGGCTGTCAGAAATTAGGTATATCATTCTTGCATCTTGTAGCCTTATGATCTCCATTTTCACTACCTCCATCATGGCTAGATTCAGTCTACATTGGGTTTCTTTAATTGTCTTTTTATCAGGCTCTAGCAAAATCTTGTGCATGCACGTGGATGAGCTTATGCCCTTAATTTCAGCTATAGTCCACCCAATTACTTCCTTGAATTTTTTAAGAACTCCAACCAAGGTGTTCTCCACTTCTTCACTCAACTTGTTGGAGATGATCGCGGGCATTATCTCTCTTTTCCTAAGGAAGGCATACTTCAAATGGCTTAGCAGCTGCTTAAGCTCCAATTCAAGTGCCTGTAAGGTTGAACGAATCAATTTAGTATAAGGATTATTTAAATCAAAATTCTATCCAATCTTAGGCTCTTCATTTAATTCGTCAATGGCTTGCATCACTTCATCTTTCATAAATAGCATTTCTTTATAATTTTTTGCATTGTTGTGTACTATTCCAAGTTTTTCTTCTCCATATAATTCAAATACTTGTTGTACACATGGCTCGATTATACCCACAGCATAAGCATTGAAGACTTCAGGAGGGTACTTCATAGCATCATACTTGTTGAACTTTATCACCTCTCCATCAAATTCCATGGTTAATATCCCTTCATGGACATCAATCTTTGTTTGAGCGGTTGTCAGGAAGGGTCTTCCTAACAAGAGATTGGATAACTTTGGAGAAGCTTTGCTATCCATCTGCACGACATAAAAATCTACAGGAAAAATTAATTCATTAACTTTCATAAACACATCCTCTAAAACTCCGATTAGATATATGGTTGACCTGTCCACCAATTGAATCACTACACCTATCTCCTTTAATGGACCTACATTCAAAGATTCATACACACTTGTAGGCATAATGTTAATTGATGCTACTAAATCCCACATGGCGTGTCTTATGCCCATATCACCGATCATAATAGGGATTGTAAAAACTCCCTCGTCTTTACATTTTGATGGTACTTTCCTCTAAATCACTATCGAAATAGTTTCATTCATATTCACTTGTTGGAAGCCAATTTTCTTTTATTATCCATAAGTCTTTAAGAAATTTGGCATACCTGGGTACCTGTCTTATGGCCTCAAGTAATGGAATATTAACTTATACTTTACAGAAGGTCTCTAAAATTTCCTTCTGCTCCCTTTCTCATTTGGTCTGTTCCAATCGCTCAGGAAATGGGTAATGATTTATCACAGGCTAGATTGCCTTCTCATGGTCTTTGGCTTTCTCTTCTTGCTCTCCTTTCTCCTTGCTACTTTCAATTTCTAACTCCTTCTCCTCATGGGATTTTGGCTTTTTCCCAGCAATTTCAGGAAGTGTTTGGCCACTCCTCAATGTCACAGCATTAACACTTTCTCTTGGGTTAACTTCTACCTATGACGGAAGCTTCCTTTAAGATTCAATTCTACTCAAAATTATAGCCATCTAAGACATTTGATTCTCTATATTCTTCATCCTGGTGTCTATATTCTGTTGATTTTGAGTCATAGTTTACTGGAATTACTGAACATCGTGTTGAAAAACATGAATATTAGTTACCAAATTTTTCACAACAGCTTCTAGAGACATACTTGAAGTTCTTTATTGGTTTGATTTCTGCTGGAAATTTGACTATTGGTTGCCATAATGCAGGTTGGGATGGTCTCACCAACCTGGGTTGTATATCTTAGAAAACGGGTCGAATTTTCTCTGGGGTGGTCTTAGAAATCCTTCAACAGCATTTACTTGTTCCTCAATTTCCTTCTCTTGAATTGAGGGGCATTGATCAGTCACATAATCTATTTGGGTACATATTCCACAATCTCTTACTGCTTTAAAATTGGTTACAAGTTCCTATACAACAGATGTAAGCTATTTCATCTAATTTTCAAGGCTTGAAACACTTACCTCATTGACTCTTCTAGGTTGCTCTCTTTTTGTGCTAAAAGACTCGGCATTGGTAGCCATTATGTCAATCAAATTATTAGCTTCCTGAGGTGTCTTGTTCACTATAGCTCACCACTCGTAGCATCCATCATCTTTCTTTCTATTGGTAATAAACCCTCATAGAAATATTATATCAGCTTTTGCTCTGTGATACCGTGTTATGGGCATGACACACACATTCTTTTGAAACATTCCTAATAGTCATGAAGATTTTCCATGTCTTTTTGCCAAATGGAACATATGTCTCGCCTGATCTTGGTAGCTCTTTTAGCTAGGAAAAATTTATCCAAGAATAATCTGGCCATCTCGTTCTATATTATGACAGTTCTTGAGGGCACGTAGTAGAGTCAATCTTTGACAACATCTGCAAGATAAAAAGAAAAAGCTCTAAGTTTAATGTGTTCAAGGTTTATGCCTTGTGGCTTCATCCCTGTACAAACAATATGAAATTCCTTCAGGTGCTTGTATAGGTCTTCATTCTCTAGGCCTTTGAAAGTTGGTAGTAGCTGTATGAGTCCAGATTTAAGTTCAAAGGGTCTTATTATGTCCTCATAAGTAATATGGCCATAACAGCGGCTATTTATCTGAGAGTCTGTTTATTATTTATGGCCATAACAACTTCATTATAGCTCTCATTATCAGAGTTGTCACTGGCTGTTTCCTCATGGGCACAAGAACTCTCCGAGACTGAGGTAGATTTTTTGAGTTACCTCTTTTCTCAATCTTTTTATAGTCTTCTCAATTTCTTTATCAAAGCTACGATTACCTATAGAAGATCGAGTTATAAACAATGAATTAAGAAAATATTAGTTACCATCCCCGGCAACGGTACTAAAATTTGATAAGTTGTCACTTCTATCAAATTAATTCCTTACTACCCACATATAGGAAGTATGATTTTGTAGTAGTGGAAGTAAGGGTCGAATCCTACAGAGATGGTTTCAACTTCCTTAATTCTTTGTGTTTAAAATAAATGAAAGTAATTGGAAAGTAATTGGAAAGTAATTACACAAATGAAGAAATAAATAAAATAAAGGAAATTTAATGATAAGTAATTCTCCCAACCGAAAGCCTCAAGTATTCATTAACCGAACATGATCACTAATTCATTAATAGTCCAAAGGCAATAATGATACTAAGCCAGTTATAGTTTGCAGAGCCAGTCTCACACGCCCCAATCTTCCTTTATTTGTAACACGCCATGAAATAAGCTCAATGAAACGCCTCTAATCCTGGGATAGATATAGTGGAATAAGATTCTCACAAGTCATCCCGAAATTGCATTAGGAATAAGCATCCCTTGTGTTCAAACTAGATCCTCTAACCCACAAGAAGTACTGCCGCATATCGTAACAAGGATAGCATCTGGCTTTACCACTCTAACAAGTTGAGTGACTTTTTCGTATCAAACAACCCACTTAGCTATATGTAAGAACTTAAAGACATGCAACAAGTCTTATTTACATGCACTAAGAACAGCAATGGTTCTATGAGATTTAGATTTTAAGATAATAGTGCTTTGTCAATGGAATTAGGATCATTTAGATCTCACATAATCATTAATGAATAACTTGAATTACTTCCAATTGGGAAAACAAGTCACCTAGCCTTGCATCATTAGCGAAATAAAACATAAAATAAAACTAAATGAAAGAAAATAAAAACTGAAATTAAAATAAAAGGAACAAAACAAGCAATTATTTTCTGGCAAATAAAATCTGAACTAAAAACTAGGAACCCATATTCGGAACCAAAATTTTAGGAACCCCCTCTACATAGGAACACCTTCCTATTTATAGAAAGAAAATAATTAAACTAATAAAAATAAATAATTATTAATCCTAATCTTCAGATATAGGAGTTTGAATCCTTTTTAATCACTTTCCCGTCTAGTTATAGGAGTTTAAGTCTAGGCAAAACTCATCCTCATCCAACTCTTCAAAATTGGCCAAGTGATGTCGTTTTGGTGTCTCTTATGCCCGCAAGCCTTATCAACATTTAGCTCGCAGGAGTTTGTATTCATCTCAACTTCTTCTACTACTAGCTCTCTCAAACGCCACTTTATGAGGTTGTTTTGACCAGTCTTATGCCCGCAAGCGGTGTCCCAAAACTCCAAAATTCAAATAAGCTTTAAAATCTCCAATTTAAGCACGTTTTCCCAAAACTCTTCAAAATGGGCCAAGTGATGTCATTTTGGTGTTTCTTATACCCGTAAGCCTTATCAACATTCAGCTTACAGGAGTTTGTATTCATCTCAACTTCTTCTACTTCTAGCTCTCCAAAACGCCACTTTGTGAGGTCATTTTAGTCAGTTTTATACCCGCAAGTAGTGTCCCAAAACTTCAAAATCCAAATAAGGTTTAAAATCTCCCATTTAAGCATGTTTTCCAAAAACTCACCGTTTTGACCTGTAAAATACAAAATGTACACAAGTCAACTATTCTAACAACTAAACTATGCTATAATGGACTGTTTGTAGGCATAAAACATGACATTTTGACACTCAATCAAATATATATAACATATTTAGAGTGATTTTCCTTTACAATAAGACACAATTTAATTTACCACATTATTAACAAAAATACATGTGAAAAAATATTAATAGGAAAATTTGTTTTAATTAAAATTTAATTAAACACAACTTTAAAGAATAATTTTTATCAACTTTTTTGAATCATCAAAATTGAAATATCAACTTAAAGTCTAATATTCATAATAAAAATTAATCTTTTAGATTTAAATAAAATTCTATTTTTATTAAACTTTCATGCTTAGAATGAAATAAAATTAATATTTACATTATAATACATTGTTAATTTACTTTTTATATTTTACTTATTATAAATTTTTAACATATATTATACATTAGTATTAATTATTTAATCCATCATTGATTATAATTTTTTTATATTAAATAAAATTTTATCTTATAAAGTTTATTCTTTTAATAAATTAATATATTTATGATTACTTGATTTTAATAAGTTTTTATTCTACCAAAAAATAATACTAAATAATAATCATAAAATTTTTGTTATTTGTTGAATTAGATTATGTTAATAATTTATGTAATTCAAACATTTTAATTCACATTCTTATGGTAATTACATACATATTAATATTTTACTCTGTACTCTATTTTAATTTTATTATATTTATTTAAATTAAAATTATTTAATTATATATTATTTCATGTAATATTTATGAAATGTTACATTTATATTCAATTAATAAATTACATTTTAACATAAAAATTAAAAGAAAATTTTAAAAATTATAGTTATTCATATTATAAAATAAAATACAATTGAGTATACTATAATTTAAAGATTTTATTTAATTTATGTAAAAATTTATCTTCCATGCACAAACATAATATAAATTAAAATATAACCTATTTTTATCAAATATTTCATTGAACCTTGAGGTCCTTGATCTTAGGATTTCAACTCTTTTATCATAATTTATTTTTATTTTTTTTAATAAACAAACAATTAAAAATTATATTTATCTAACATAAATAATATTTTTCTTTTAACATAAAAGATAAGTATTTTGAATAATATCTGCTTTATAAATATGATGTATTTAGTTATAATTAATATATTTATAGTATAATAATTAATATTGTATGTATCTATTTTGAACATATCATATTTAATTAATTAAATTAAATTATAATAAATAATAATATTAATAATAATATTTTTTTGACTTTGAAATCCTTAAATTACCTAAAAAAAATAAATCCAGCTTATTTTAAAACTTATAACCAGCTTATAAGTTAAAACAAACACCCCTTATATTATATTTGTTTTTCTTTTAATAGAAAAGACAAGTATTTTGTATAATATCTACTTTATAAATATGATGTATTTAGTTATAATTAATATATTTATAGTATAATATTAATATTATATGTATCTATTTTGTAAATATTATGTTTAATTAATTAAATTAAATTATAATTAATAATAATAATAATAACATTATTCTTAATAGCATTGGTTATTAACTGTTGATATATATTGTCATACATTGACTGTGGTTTTTAAATGATAAGTATATTCATAGCTAAATGGTTTAATATTCAATTAAAAATAAAATTTATATTTATTAATAAAAATTTAAATATATTAAAATTTGTGTTTAGATTTTTATATTGCAATCTGTATTGTACATCAATATATTCTTGTTTGACTCATTCCTAGTAACAATTTTATTTTTTTAGTACAAAATAATAAATTATTAATAATGATTATTAACATTATAATTAATAATAGTTGTTATTATTGTTGTTGTTATTTCACTACATTTTACATTCATAGCAATATCATGGCCTAATAGAATTAAGTAACCTATGGATTAATATAATATAATTTTTAATATGAATCTTTAACATAATAAATTATTAGTATATATTTTGTACCATGTACTCTATATTTTATATATTAATAATATAAATATATATAAAGTTTATAATTATTTTCTAGAATAAATTAACAATATTAATTTAATTTAATTGTAATAAAATTTGATATTTAATTTGAATAATATATACCAGTTAAATAAAAATTAATATTTATGTCAAAATATATAGTTAGAAAAAAATTGATATTTATATAAAAGTAAAATTCTTTTCTATTGATATATATTTGTGATATATTTTTGAAGGGAATGTAATATTATATTTTTCTTTATCATTTTTTTTACATCATTAATATAACTATGATATGAAAACTAATCACATTTTTTTTTATCTATCTTGGATAGCATATAAATTATCAAAACAATAAAGATTCAAATCACAAGTGACAAACATAAATTATAAATAATATGAAAATTTTTAATTGAAATTCATATGTTAATTCAAATATAACATAAAATGATAATCAATGATAAAGTTAAACCTATACTTTTTCTGATACAAAAGATTTTTATTTATATTGATGGACGATTGTAATTCATAAAATTTAAATAAGTAGAATGTGAATATTAATTTCAAACGTTGAAATAAAAGTGCTATATTTAAATTGACAACACAAATAATTATAACTTGGAAAATCATATGAAGGACGACGTGAAAACAATATCTTTGTTGAAACTGATTGAAATGACGTTAATATGATGAACAAATTGGAAATGGATAGCTATGACGTGTGGGGCAGGTGATTGATCTAACCAACAAACCCTATGCTAGCTAACTTTTTTTTTTATATATAAAAATCACCTTTCTATCTGATACCTATCGTCCAATTTTTATGGAGAAGGAATTCATCGGAACCATCAATTACTATAAGTTTGAATCACATTAAATCTTAGGGAACACAATAACATTCTCTCATCATCAAACGATTTCATACTTGTTTCCAACATAAATAATTATTGAAAAAAGTAATAACTAAGCATGAGGTAGGTAACTTGCCTTTAGCAGTTATGTGCTGGAGGCACAGCCAACTTTGCATGGCTTTACACCGCAACTGCAACTGCAACTGCAACTGCCACTGCCACTGCCACTGCCACTGCCGCTGCCACTGTCACTGCTATCCAGCTCACCCTGCTTCCCCATTATTAATTTATCACTTCAATGGAATACATGGATACCATCCGTTTCAACTGTCCAGGTAGGGAACAGCAGCCATGGGTTCAAACCTAATTGAATGGATTTTAAATTCATTCAATTCAAAACTTTTGATTGAATTTCGGAATAAAAAATTTCGTTTCCAAGATGGATCAGACTGAAGGATCCTCTTCTCTGGTCCAGGATAACAGTGCTTAGACACCAGTGTATGAAATAAACAATGATACGTTTTGTAAAGTTGAAAACAAGTATATCCCAAGATTTTCTAATAAATTAACATTCTAAACTGTTCATAAAATATAACTTGGTAAACTCTCAAAAATTAAGCATTTAAAATTTTATATTTATCTTCTACTTTTTAAATTAAATCCTTAAATTCATTATTATAGAAATCTTTTAACTTTAAATAAGTTTTTTAATATATAGGAAGTGATTATTAATAAAACAACTGAATAACCTAACTGATGAGGGCCACTTAAATTTCCAATTTAGTGAAACAAGACCGTAGCCCACTTGCCCATGATGTCATAGAATGAGCAAGTTGAGTTCTAAAAGTTGTAAAGATTCTCCCAATAATTGCTCCCTCAGCTGAATACAATGCCTATGTTTTCTCAGGTTTTCAGTTTTTTTATTCCGATAATCAAATACCAATGATTAGTTTTTAAAATAAATCCTTCAAAGTTTAAGATTCGAATTAAGATTTTTGAGAAAGAAACAGTACCTTGTTATAACATTCTTACTAACAATGATGGGTTCTTTTTTCTGTTTTTGCTACAGCTGGTTTCTCTTTTAACGGAAGCCATTCCATTTTAGTATGTTAGAGCCTCCCACTTAGAAGACGAGGAGACCACATTGAAAATTTGACAGGCAATTGAAAATTACGTGAGAAGGCTTCCATGATTCGCATTTTCCCATTTCCATTTGTCCTACGTAACTTAGTGACTTTTCCCGGTCATTCGACGTTTCCTCTACTTTTGTTTTCGTTTTCTGGAGGCTATAGACAGCAGAAAACAATCATATGGGAATTGATCGATTCTTATATACCTTCAAATGCTCATATATCTAACATAGCTACCCTATAAGCTTATTGATATCTGAAAATAGTACAGAGATAGAAAATTGACAACTTCTGATATAAGTAAGATAGGCTTGATTTACCTTCCAAGAAACACATACGTATTGGATGGAGGACCAAGTAGTACAGTGCGTAGGCAGGCCTGACATGAGAAGAAAAGAGTGAAATGTAGCCAAGGGCAACTTGCCGGCAAGACGAGCCAGCCAGAGCAGTTGAAGGCAAGTAATCAATCTATATATGAGGAGCCGGCAAGTCATCCTTGGCTGGATTGCACTCTCTACCTCTTCATGCAAGGCCCATCGCCAGACCCCGCGTGGTCAAATGTTTCATGGTTGATAACCGATGACCAATGCTTATCAATGGTTTTGTGTGCGAAACGAGGCTGTGAATTTATAGACAGAAAAGATATGATAGAAGGGAATTTGCGAGAAGCCATAATCTTGAAAAAGGTAGTGACCATAGTCCATATTTGACAGCCAAATGCCAGAGATAGGGCCTAAAAGCACCGCCAAATACGTGCCAAATTGCCATATCCACCCAAACCCCTCACTCAATTAGATTGGCAGCCTGGGTCCCACCTCGTAAAATACTACTTGCTGACCCACTTTAATTATTTTTTTTCCTTTTTTCTTAAATTTTTAATTTAGCGACGTCAAAAGAAGGTAGTGGTACAAAATTGCTCTCCTCCTTGGGGAATATAATCTTTTCAAGAGATATTGTGTCTGAGAGAAATACACACACCCTGCAAAAAAGACTCTTGAATATACATTATTCAACACCTCTAATCATTAAGCCATGTAAATACTAGGACTGTGTTTTCATAGATGAATGAAGCTGATTCAAAGTAAGTTGCAAGGAGTGATTAATAGCTGTCAAATTGTGGAGTACATATAATATGTTTTTCGACTTTAAAAAGTAGAAGAACAAAGGCAAGAATAATGATGCAGTGAGCAGTGTTTAGTGTCCCTTAAGAGTTTGTTAATCTTTTGACAAAGCATCCTCGATTTGCTTTGCCCATCTTTATGCCTTTTATGCCTCATAAAGAAGGATTGGGCGTCATCATATTCTACAGGCCGCCGCTTCTCACCTGTCTGTCCGCACCATTCATGCATTTATCCGCCTACAGTAATCATACCCTCTTTAATCGGATAAGTTTGTTGATAAGCATGGTCGTATATCCCTTCTCCTCTACTTTAATAATAATAATAATAATAATTCAGAACAGCAAGACTAAAAAAATGATGTTGAAAATGCCTTTCCCAAACTCTATTATTAAACAAACTCTTTTTGTATCAAAATCATATTTGGATTAGGATACATCCAGCTAATTAATGTAGCAAAATGCTTTTCCACAAAATTTTTTTCTTACAAAAAATTTCAAAAACGTCGTCTTTTAAAAAATTCTGTAAATTTTATGGAAATGGAAAATCATTGCAAAAATAATTCCAAAAACCCGTAAACAAGAATATCAAAATCTCTTTGAATATCAAAATAATTCCAAAAACCGGTAAATAAGAATATCAAGATCATTGCAAAAATAATTCCAAAAACCGTTAAAATTTTTATTACTACATATATAGATTTTTATTGTATTATTAAAAAAAATAGAATTGAAAAATCATGCAAAACTCTAAATTCTCAAACAAAATGAAGATATCATTTCTATACAAAGATCAAGTGGATTAGTAACAAAATATTTTTGCATTAAAGGATGAAAATTCATTATTAAATGTGTTAGTCACAGATTAGTGATGAAATATTGTTTGTCATTAAACCATTCATCATTAAAAATTTTACTACAAAATAGTGATGAAACATTGTTTGTTGTTAAATCATTTGTCATTAAAATTTTTACCACTGAATAGTTATATAATAGCGACAGAATTGATTATGTAATTATTTCCATTGTAAAATAAGATGGAATATTTTTCACTATTTTTCATTTCCAATTTGCAATAAAAATGTTTCCATTGCTATTTTTATTACAAATTGGAGATAAAGATTTTCATGTCACAAATAAATGAAATTAAAATTTTAAAAAATTTATTATATATTTTAAAATTAATAAAATCAGTTTTTAATGAAATTATGTAATTTAAAGCTTGTATAAATTCATTTATACTACTTTCTTATTTTCCAAAATATTTATAAACATATTATCAATCAAAGCAAATTCAAACTCATATGGTTATTATTTATTTCAAAAATTTTCCAATGAATGTTAGGACTCTAGTATGGATTAAAAAAATAATAAATATCATAAAAGTTTAGTGATAACCATGATTTTTACCTATATTTTCCCCCTTAATATAATGTCTTTTTAAGCATTGTTTTCATATTTTTTCCTTCAAACATAAGCATATAATATAATATTTCATGCATTATTCATATTCTCATACATCATACTCATATATTATATACTTAGCATAATTTCATACATTTTCATACATATTTTGCATAATTCTCATGATATTTCATATAGCTTAGGAATTAGCTTTATTTAGATGGATTTTACATGCATTTAGTAAGTTTCTTAAGTGTTATTTTATAGTTAAATCATAGTTTTAGGTCTTAGAACTTTAATTTCCTCATTTAAGTTTAGAAAATAGGCTTTTTATAGCATTGGTGAGTCATACACGACTCGTGTATGCCTTACACGAGTCGTGTAAGGCTCGACCTTCTTTATTTCCCTTGTTTTTCATGGCATACGGATCATCCACGAGTCGTGGATGGCATCCACGACTCATGTACCATTCTCACTTCTTTTATTCTTCATTTTTTTGGTCGTTTCGAAAGCTACACGACTCGTGTGATGCATTTATGTCACTTTTCCCTTCTTTTTCTAGCCCTAGGATCATAATAATGCACGATTAAGATTCATTTACATTATTGAAGATAGTTATTTAGGGTTTTATTCATTCAGAACGTAGGGGGAATTCATACACACATACATTCATTCACTCACGATTATGAGAGTCTAGGTTAGTGTTTTAGGTTTAGGGGGGAGAGGGAGAGAAGATGAGATTTCAATTGGTATGATTGCTAATCTTCTCTTCTATTTTCTGTTTTTATTCATAGCTTTTCATCAAGACATTGAGGAAGCAGCTGAGGAGGAATCGAAAAGAATAGAAGACGGAATAGCAACAGCAGCGGAATTGAATAATAATTGGTTTATGCTTTTAGTTAATTAAATAAACTATAATGTTGATTTGCCTAGATAATCGATAAAATCAATAGTTAGTGCTTAGCCGCTCTTGGTCCCAGTGAACGATACCATTATACTGCAGTTGCGACCCGTATTCTTGTGGTGGCGTAATTACAATTTAAGGATTATAAATTTAAAACTTGTTGAAATATTATGCACATGAAAATAATACTATTTATACGCCAACAATATATTTGTTTGTTTTTTAGAAAAATAATCTCTTTTATATATTACATATTATATGGTTAAAAATATATAAATATATATAATTTATTAGAATTCATAAATTATCCAAGAAGTTTAATAGAAAACTTAGAAATTAATAATATATAATAGTGGTTTTGAAATATATATTATAAAATTTAAGTTAACAATTTTCAACTACTGTGATTAGTTTTTTTATAAAAATTATTGAAATTAAATTGGTAGATTTATTGAGAAGACGAAAAATTAAAGGAAATAATAATTTATAAATTTAAATTCAAGAGGGCGGGGTTAATGTTTTTAACCGCATAGCATGTTACAAGGCATAATGCCATCTCAACGGCATTATACTCTTTTTTGTTGAAAATACGGATCGGATAAAGCAGAGTCACAACTAAAATATGAGAAAAATAAAAGATAGAACACTCAGATTTTACGTGGAAAACCCCTAAACTAATTAGGTAAAAACCATGAACAAAGAATTGAAGAATTTTATTGAAAAAAATAAATAATAGGAGTTACAAAATACCATATATTTATTTTACTCTTCTCTCCCTATTTTCTCTCGTATTTGAGATATTTTGAGATGCATATATCTGTGCCTTCCTCTACCTATTTATAGGTAAAGGGTATGCATATAAACCGCATACCCTAGTTGTAAATTTATGACTTTATTTTTTTTATACATTTTAAAAATTACGGTACCCCACCTTATAGTATTAACATTTGTGGGTGCTGCCCACCTTTACAGCTGATAATCTCTCACTTGAAGATTTGATTGAGGCTTAATCAGATCTTCACACCATTCTTTCGTTCTTGTCTTTCCATACTACTTATGCTTCTGTTAGACCACTAGAGGATCGACACCATATAAATTTGTCAGTATTGACTGCTTTTATTAAAAAATATGCTAGGTTGTCTTTAGTATGAATTTTGTGCATATCCACCTTACCCTCTTCTACTTTCTCTCCAACGAAGTGATACTGGACTCGTATGTGCTTTGACTTAGAATGAAAAGCTGGATTCCTTGCAAGATGTAAGACACTCTGACTGTCACAAAACAAAGAAATCTTTTCTTGTTCGTACCGAAGTTCCTCCATTAGCATTTTCAACCATACTGCTTCTTTACTAGCTTGTGTAGCTGCTACATATTCTACTTCTATTGTTGAGGTTGCCATAACTGACTGTAGTTTTGATACCCAACTTACAGCTTCGCTAGTAAGAATGAACACATATCCTATGGTGGATTTACTTTTATCAAGATCACCTATATAATCCGAGTCAACATATCATCTGACAATAAAGTCTGATCCTCCATAACACATAGCAACATTTGAGGTCCCCTTAATGTATCTTAGGATCCTCTTCACCGTATTCCAATGCGCTCTGCCAGGATTCGCCATGTACCAACTTACTACTCCCACTGCATGTACAATGTTTGGTCGTGTACAAATCATTACAAACATTAAACTCCATACTGCTGATGCATACGGTACTTGAGACATTTCCATCCTTCCTTCTTCATTGCTAAGACACATACTGGAGGATAATTTGAAACTCATAGGAAGTGGGGTAGAAATTAGCTTACAATCTTGCATATTGAAGCATCGTAAAACCTTCTTCAAATAATTTTTTTGAGAAAGCCAAATCTTCATGTTGCTTTTGTCTCGGTGAATTTACATCCCTAGAATCTTGTTTGCTAGTCCTAAGTCCTTCATTTCAAATTCCCTAGCTAACTGAACCTTTAATTCTTTAATATGATCTTTGTTAGGGCCTACTACCAATATGTCATCTACATACAATAATAAGATAATGAAATCACTATCAAACCTCTTGAAATATGCACAAGGGTCTACATTTAATCTGTTGTATCCAAGGCTCATGATGAAGGAATCAAATCTCTTATACCAACACCATAAGGAAGAAAGGCCATTAGGAGCTTGTGACTTGGGAACTCATGACATTGCCACAAGGAAGAAAAACCATATCCTTTAAACATTGCTATAAGGAAGAAAGGCCATTGGGAGCTCGTAACACTGCCATAAGGAAGAAAGACCATATCCTTTCACCACAAGGATCTGCATTATAGTGATCGCTATAGTTCTCGCTGCTACAGTAACTGCTACAGTAATGAACAGTATTATGGCCAAAATGCGATAGTACCGTCACCTTTCAAACAAATATTACTATTTAATACTGTTCACTAATTCAACTTTTTACGTTCATTTTTTGAACGGATCGAACCGAAATTTTTTTTGTAATTTTTCCTTCTTTTTGGCAAAATACCCTCTATTTATTTTTCCTTTCTCTCCCTATTTTCTCTCGTATTTGGGATGTTTTAGGATGCATATATCTATGCCTTCCTCTGCCTATTTATAGGCAGAGGGTACGTGTATAAACCGCGTACCCCAGCTGTAAATTTTTGACTTTATTTTTTTTATACATTTCAAAAATTACGGTACCCCACCTTACAGTATCAACATTTGTGGGCTCCACCCACCTTTACAGCTGACATTTCTCATATGAAATCCATATTCTTATAAATAAAATAAATTCATCAACATAATATAAATACAAAAATTAAATTCTATTTATTAGCTTCATATATATATATATATATCTTATTTTTTAACTTCTAGAAATGATTAGTCTAGACAAGATTAATAATTTTTTGAAAAAATAAAAATTTTTTTAGTAAAAATTAATTCTTATTTATCATATACGTAGTAAAAACATATATTAAACCTACACATATTGTCTCTCAAGAACGAACATAGGAAGTGATTAAGCTGGACAAAATTTGAATTCCAAAGAAAGTTGGATAAAAATTTAGCAGTATTAGAAACTAATTTTTATATAAAAAAAAAGGATGGACAATGTACTTAAATGTGGTTCGATTACTGTTTATAATTGTTAGTTTTATGAAATAGTAATAAAAAGTTTTTGAATTTATTACAATAACAAAAATAATAATTAAACTTCTATTTAATTAAAATTTTTTAATCCTATTAGAATATGATATAATATGTTTTTATATAACTCTATGTTTTATTATTTATCAATTTGAATTATATTTATTCTATGATTATTCTCTTATAACTATTGTTGACTTAAGTATTAAAGGTTACACCAAGAATACATGTCCAAATCACTCCAATTTTCTATATTTTACAAATTCATCTATTAGATCCATGATATTTGTAATGAAACAAATAAGTTTGTAGAAAGTTTACTTGTGTATTCATTTTGTGTATGCAATACATATATATAATTTAGTAGAAACATCTAGTATACTATACATGACATGTTTTTTTGTTATATATAACAAACATAATAAATAAATTGTTAAGCTATTAAAAGAAAATCATCATACTATCTAATTCTTCTTGTGGGTATGATCTAGATCCAATGACTTTGACCTATATTCTAGAACCTCCTTTGCAACATCACCCATATTATCCAATAAGGAAGTATCATGCATTGGTTGGTGAAATGACAAAACTCTTCAGTTACCTTTCTTTGAAACTGTTGTGCTTTAGTTTTACCAAAACTCATCAAACTTCTTTCCAAATATGAGATTTAAACATTCAAACCATTCAAACCTTCTTTACCTTAATAGCCAAAATCTACAAACTCCCTTTTCAAAATGAAGATATGTTGAACTCAACAAGTCCCATCTTGAGCAAATGATAATGGAAAAGGGGAGCGTTTAAGGATTTTATGAAAAGATTGACTAATTAGTGACTCGATGGTACATGAATTATCATAAGAAACCCTTGTTGAACATATTCTCAAATTAGATGTCAATTTATTTATAGATGCTTTGTATGCTCGTGGAAAATAAGGTTCTTAGCAATATCCTTGGCGGCTTGATTATCACAGTTAAAGGAATACAAGAAGTAGTTTCAATATAGAAGTCTCGTAAAAGATATGTTAACCACTTTATGTTACATACTATACACCCCATGCTACAATATTCAGCCTCGGTTGATGATTGGCTCATAATTGTTTACTTTTAAAATTTCTAAAAAATCAAAGAGGGCTTAAGGAAAATGTAATAATCTGTGGTAGATTTCCAAGAAAGTGGATATGTAGCTCAGTCATAATTGTTGAAAGCATGAAGCTTCAGATCTGATAATGATAGGTACAAGAGATGCTTATTCAAACTACCCTTAAGGTATTTGAGAACTTGAAGAGCAGCCTGCTATTGTGCTTCTCATAGCATTTGCATAAACTAACTGAGGAGCTGGGTGGATAAAGAAACATCTAATCAAGTTAAACCCAAGTAAAGTAGTTTTTTAATAAGCCTTCAAAATTTATCTGGCTCTGAAATGACATTTGAATATTCATTATTTAATATTGCCTCCTTGGACATAGGAAACTAATAAGTCTTTGCATGCTCTAGGCCCATATCATGAAGAATATCTTGTTGGTTAAAAATGTGTATATGATAGATGAAAAATTTTAAAATTTTTATGAAAACACATTTTGAAAGGATCTTTGTAACTGAATCAAGCAAAACACAATTACCGAGAGAAGAGATTTTATAATAATAACACTTACATAATTATCAATATCCTTTATTCTTATTCATTAGAAAAGTTATAGCAAACTTTTATAATCTGTAATGTAGAGGATCTTTAAACTATCCATATAAGAAGGAGAAAGAGATTAGTACTCTAATTACAAAATTATTTCTAGAGACAAGTAAGAAACAATATGAAAGAATGGATATAATTAGATGAATTCTTCTTAAATCCTTGAATCCAAATAATTTCTTCTTTTCTTAAAGAGAATGTGTTGTAGAAGAGAGGAGGCATAGAGTTAGGTTTTTGAAACCTAAAATTAGGTTTTAATTAACCTAATAGGGCTTAGGTGGCATTAAGGTTGACTAGATAGTTTATGTGTCATGAAATGTAAGCTAACTTAATCCAGCTAGCATATGATATATCTTACACATCTAAAAACCCTAATTAAGTATGTAATATTTACATGGCCCTCCTCTTTCAATCAAGCCATACATGTACAAATCATATAACACATGCATATACATAATCACGTGCATGTCATATGCACTATACATGTAAACTTGTATCATGCATATCTAGAGTTCAACTTGTCAAAATTGCATGATCTTGGTATCAAATTAGAGCTCTTTCCATTATCTATCCCATAAAAATGAAAAATCCAAGTTATCTTGTAAACATGAAATAATATCTCATATTGAATCAAAATCCATTCATAATTCTCAATCCTTTAACTTTTCATGTGTGACCTTTTGGGTTCTTAATATGTTACCAATATATTGAAATATTATTAAATCCTATTTAATAATATCATATGCAAATCAAGAGCAGTGTTTAATCACACATCATGGCTACCCAAATATGAAGAGGTTATTAGTTTGATTACAACCCTTCCATATTAGATACTATTGTAATAAATTCCTTTGATGATCCACTATCTCATTTAGGTTTGAGAGTGGATTAATGTCAACTTAATGCATGATTAAGTATGTTGGATCATACCTTGAACTTGTTGTTTTATGTAACATAATCTTTGCTTCTAAAATGCCCTTATGAATTACATTTCATTCATTATATTCTACTCTAGCTAGAGATTCCTAAATCAAAGAGTATTACATGAACTATTGAGATAAATCCCTATAATTAATCTAAGGTGATGAATCATTTAATGATATACAAATATCTTTAACTACTTTATACTATACTCAACCTCTCAACTATAAATGCCTCCTACGAGGAATATAGCATATGAATCAAAGCATAACAACCCATAAGATACTTGCATTACTGATATGAGTGAGATTTATGTTTCATAAACATAGATTAATCATTCATATGAAATCTCATTAGCAAGGCCTTCAATAAATTAGTACTATACTTTTCTCAAAAGAGAATGTGTTGTAGAAAAGGGGAGGCATAGAGTTAGGTTTTTGAAACCTAAAATTAGGTTTTAATTAACTTAATAGGGCTTAGGTGGCATTAAGGTTGACTAAATAGTTTATGTGTCATGAAACGTAAGCTAACTTAATTCAGTCAGCATATAATATATCTTACACATCTAATGTAACAGCCTGATTAGACGACTACCTCCACAACCCAACACAAGACCTTTCCAGCATGCTTTGTCCTTACTCACATGCTTCCCGAGAAAACTTCCCAGGAGGTCACCCATCCTATAATCGCTCCATGTCAAGCACGTTTAACTATGAAATTCTTACAGAATGAGCACCGAAAAGGTAGGTGAACCTTGTTGGTATGGATAGTACCTATTTAATCACTTAAGCTATTCTTGATTGCACAGTCCCATACCTGCACAATCTCGAAATCACTCAACTATGCAACCCCATCCTTACACAGTCTCGGCATCCCTCTTTTTCGGGTGTGGGATCAGTTCATTCATGTACCCCTCTGCCTAGAAGCCTGCCAGGAGCCGCTCCTTGTCCGTGCTCTTTCTGGCACCGGCGATCACTCCCCGCCCTCGTCAGCCCCGGGTGTCACATCTAAAAACCCTAATTAAGTATGTAATATTTACATGGCCCTCCTCTTTCAATCAAGCCACACATGTACAAATCATATGACACATGCATATGCACAATCATGTGCATGTCATATGCATTATACATGTGACTCAATGAGGAGGGACCTGAACCCAACTTAACTTGCCTCAGGAACAATCATATCATTATACTATGCATAGTGGGTAAGGAATCAAACTTAACCTACCATCAAGGAGGGAATCATACTCAACCTACCTTGTAATTCTCATTAAATATCAATTTATATAAATATACTAGCGCCTCACTTATATCTCCTTCATATTATGTAATAAATGTAATTCATGATTTATATTGTAATGCTTTTATGCATATGCCAATGAAATATTGTATAGCCACTTTGTATACCTTTCCATCATCAATGGTGTGCCCAGAACAATAATAAACTTTTACATAAATAATTATACTATTGTAATTCATTACTACTTAATTTGCACCAATCAATTCAATTAAAGGATCAGATAATTCATTGAGTATAAACAGGGTCTGTGTTATTCATGCTTAATTCTTAATATATTTATAAGTCATTAATAATTTAATGTACAGGTCAATAATCATCATTCCAATAGAAGATATCAATTTATATGAGTAAACCAACCAACACATTCATCAAGCTTTTATGATTTGCTATATTTAAAATTTACTAACCTATTGCGTAAATCTTCATTTCTTAAATAGAATAATTAAGTAATTAATGAATGATAGTAAAAGCATTACTTGATAATTTTACTTCTATATGTTTGCCTTTAAACAACCTAGTTACCTATCTTAAATCTCATTTTAGAGAAATAACTATATATAAACACAATGTAATATATGTATATGAGTCATTGTTAATTGTATACATATGAATGAATCAATATAGTTTATAATAAAAAGTATTGACCTATACTAATATATTAAAACACCATACTCTTTAGATGCCTATAACTTATCGTAATTATAGACGATTAATTTACTAAAAGATTTTCATTTTCATCTTAAGATAATTAATATTTTTAATTAAATTAATAAATAATGGATAAATGACTACTAACTCAATAGTCATTAATTTTGTCATAAAAAGTTTACCTTTAGACAACTTTCATTAACTTGCCAACTACATTACTAGGGTTAGTAGTAAAGAAGCCCATCTTAGCACAAACCTGATTATTGCAAAGTTAATCTTTTATTGGTGTAAAAGTAATGATTTTTCCTTTTTTTTATCACCTATTTAAATCCCATTCATATTAAGAGTAACATTCTCAATTTAAAATGTACAACTATACTATTTAGAATTACATATGTGTCTAATAGTTGCATGCACATCAATACGTATGATCATTCTGGTATAAATATCATTTATCCAATGTTTATATATGTATAATTAAATAGTCCAATAACTTAGCTAATAGATGGTCTTAATTTAGTTTGATTTCTCATAGCATCTTCCTCACAACATTATTAGTCAAAGTGTGCCCAAAATATGTTCAAAAAAGTCAATTCTTAAACCATAGTTTTAACGTTTCCTTAATGTATTTCACATATGTATGGTTAACATAGAAACAACTCACTAACCAAAACCAATTCATGCATTGCGTAATTTATAGTTTAGGAATTATAAACTAATCTTTTTATACACTAATATTATGCACCCTTGGACATGACTTGACCATGATTTTTTTTAAAAATAATGACATTGGTTACATGTCCCAAAACGCAATGCATATCTTAATTATTAAGAACATTAGTCATGTATCTTAACTATGCTTAATTAAGTTGGTTCCCAAGTATTATTATTATTATTATTATTATTATTATTATTATTATTATATATATATATATATATATACACACACACACACATATACATATATATATATATATACACACATACCTTAATGTATATTTATGTGCTTAATTTGCATGTATACTAGCTTTGTGCCCATATCAGTTTATATGTCAAGCAGATATTATATTTAAGAGTCTAAATTTTGCTTATTATGTGCTAGAAATTGGAATATTCCAATTCTCACTAAGGTTAACTCTATATTAATTCACAACTACTTAATTCCACCATAATTTACAAAGTAATGGTGAGTGGTATAGTCCAATCATTATTTCTATATGTGTATCTGTTGGCTCCTTGTTTCCAAATCCAACTAATGCACATTTTCTAGAATGATTGAGTTTTATGTTTATTTCCTTGGTTCTAATATTAATTCTTGCATACATATATATGTGGTTCTATAAGCTATTTATTATAAGGTTGTAACTACTCAAGTTAATGATAATTATGCCAGGTAATTTAATTTATATGTTAACCTATCACATACGTATATATGCATGCACACTTGTAATCAATACAAATTTCAGATAACATTTTAATATCAACACATACTCAGGTGTGTGAGAAAAACAATGCGCTGATCAAGGAAAATAACCAGCAAGCTACAATCAGGGAGAAGAATCAGCTACTGGATCAATTGTAATTTAGTATAGTCCATGCACTACCATATTTAGCTATTTGTAATCTCTATAATAGGCA
>CANYBF010071840.1:0-17812 GCA_948192965.1 Dalechampia spathulata
ATGAATTGCACGTTATATGTAGCACCACTGAGTTTTTATACTCAGCGTTTGTCAATTGATAAACGTAGGAACAAGCAAGGCTGCAGAAGAGAAACGTTAGTGGCAGCAGCAGGACCAACAACTTCTGTGTGGTAATAAAACTATTATGGACTTCTTATAAGTTATAATCGTGCAAGGTCTTATAAAAGTACTTTGGCGGTACATCTAAAATTGATAAATCATAATCTTGTAATAATGTGTGTATCATTATATCATTTAATAAAAATGGTATGTATATTATAATGACTGTTTACTTTTGTGGGGGACCGTTACAATGATTAAATAAATAAATAAAAAATTTCTATACGAATGTATGAGATCCCTTGTGGGGTGATTATTAATTTTCTTGATTGGAAATTTGTAATCATTCTACGGGAGCATGTTACGCAGTCAAAAGACGTGACAATAACTACAACATAAAGTTTAAGAACATTGTAATAAAAAATTACTTGAAAGAGCATGTATGATACATCTAATCTTGAAATAATTCTACATGTTTATTGCATTTATGATCTGGATCTAATAATTAAATAGATTATTGTAGGTTGATAAAATCAACATAGAAAATTTTTGAAGTTCATCAGGTAACTTGAAGCAAAACATCTTAAGTTGAAGGAGTGGATTGATAAAATTTATGAGAGAAATTATTGTTTTCTTATGATGAAGGATTTCGACATGGTGTGATGATAATGAATTATGCTGAAATGTGTAATGCTATGTTGAAAAATATCATATCCATGTTGATTACGAGAATGATACAGATGTTTTAGATAAGCTTGTCGAAAACATCTTTGATAAGCATCATCAAAGATACATTGATGCAATTGCTCAATGATATGTCTTTACTAAAAATTGCATTAGAACTCTATAACATAGGATCAATAAGGCCAATGTGCATGAGGTACATAGATATGATCCTGAAAGGGGTATATTCTTGATCAAAATAACTTACAATAGCGCTACTAGAAAAGGTGGTAAAACCCAAGTTGTGAACATGTCAAATAGGCCATGTACATGTGACAACTTCTAACAGAGTAAAATACCATACTCCCATACAGTTGCAGATTGCATGAAATACAATATAAACCATACGACTTTAGTTGCTCTTTTTTGCATGATTGTTATCATTGTAAAATATTGATTAATATCATTTGTCCCTCTAGGAAATCAAGACTATTGGCCTAAATACATGGCCTTACTAGTCATAATGAACCCAACATTGAAAAGAAATAAAAGGAGGCCCAGGTCTACTTGGATCTTAAATGAAATGGATTGGTCAACCAAAGGTGGATCTAGCTTTTGTATTAAATGTGACCAAATAGGTCACAATGCATGGTCATGTGAATGTAGTTGACTTATAACTTATGTATTTGTTTTATTTTTATCAAGATTTATATTTTGTTTATTTTTGAATTTATCATTATGTACCATCTTACCTTGTAACTGATTGAATATAGAATTCTGTTTTCTTTAATTAATGTATAGAACATTTGAAAAACTTATCTATTATGTGTTTAATATCTTATTTTATCAATATGGCTCGAGAGTCAAACAATAAGATTATATTCAACTAAGAGCTTACGATCCATCGATGTTATATTTACAGTGACAACGTAGATCAAAAGCTATTAAATTTGATGAGGTATATTATACTACACATAATGCTCTTTAAATTTATCAATTAAATATTCCATGTTTGATATTTCTATGTATTCATATGTAGGTGAACACCTAGGTCCTAAATTATATATGGAACATATCCCTACATAATAATTGTATCAAAGATTTGCACCCTCATGTAATCGATGCCATTCAGAATGCATGCTTTAGTGGAATTTTTCATTTAGTAACATTTCAATCTTGATCATCATTTGATCACTACATTAGTTAAGAGGTAGAGACCCAAAACTCATACATTCCATTTACTAGAGGCAAAGTACATGGTGATATTGCAAGATGTTGCCATAATCACTGGGCTTCATATTAACGGTCGACCTCTTATTGGAGAACTTGATCATAATTAGAATGCAATATATGGATGGTTACTTAGGGCTATTCCATATGATAATCTAAGAAAGGGTTCAAAATTGAGGTAAAGTTAGCTTATACAGGAATTTAGTCAGCTCCCTAATGATATTGCTATTCATATTGTGCATAACCATGTTAAGGCAGTAATCTTAAGATTGCTATATGACTAGATATTTTATCCAATAAGTACTGGTACATTGAGCTTATTTTATTTACCTTTCTTGGAGGATCTTGAAACTATGGGATATTAAACTTGGGGCTCAACATGTTTAGCATATCTGTACCAGAAGCTTTATGATTCTTACATATACCCATTGGCTTCCTAAATATCTAGTCCTTTATTTTTGTTACAGATCTGGGTATAGGAGAGATTACCATTTTTATCTCCCAGAATTAACCTTAATCCCTTCCTCATAATGCTCCTTGTGGTAAGAGGTATTACATTAACTTCATTCATTCAAATTCTTTTATTCAATTTTCATTATTTCAAAATTCATCCAACTTTTACATTATATTGTAGATGGAGTACAAGCAGGACCATTACAAAGATCTCTACCCATGTCATCTCTGATATACATTTAAGGTTGGATCTTTTACGAGTGAATGATGTATGTATTTCAAAATCTTAATGTCATATATAATGTCGTCTATATGTCTCTTTACTTGATAAATTGATTATATAATTTTGTAGATAATTTGAGAGCCTTATCAGCAAGACGTGTTGAATGTTCTACCTCCTCAATGCTTACAAGGCCAAGATATCTAGAGGTTAATTGTTCTAATGTTGTATATTCATATAGTCAAGTGACACCAACTTGATAAGGTACTCTATTAGTTTGGACTATCACAACCCATACCTCATCCATCATTACAGACTGAAGATTTGCACTAATTTGACTTGCATAGTACACATGTCAATTGGATGGAACGACATTCAAGATGGATGACATTATATGACAATCGAGTTCAACGAATCATTTAGGCACTTTTTGCTTCTCCAGATATGCATTATCATTCTAAATATATGGAATGGTATCGTAAAGTTACAAGAGGGTGGATCTCGCCTAGGAGTGCATTATTTGGAGCTTCTGTAAACATCTAATCTTAAAACTCTTATTTCTTTATTCGGATGTTATACATCAAATTTAATAACTTATTTTTTATGATGATTTCTGTAGGTTGATGCCTTTTGAGTATATCTCTAGAATTATCTCAATAACTTGATCATAATAGTCAAGCAATATTACAAGAACAATACTATTTGATAACCATGCCACCTTCTCAATCGACCCTTTAATCGATTAACTATCCTTATCTTATTAATGATGACTCTATAAGGCCTACATCTTCACATCCTTCATAATGTACCACTTAACATCACCATAGACATCAAGATGTCCTTATTCCATCAACGGTATCTTATCATCCAGTTTAACCTCCCATGTCTTTACGTAATCAACCTAGACCATCTGCTCTATCTTTTCCTTCAAATTTTGAGGTCTAACCATCTACTCCATTTTTTTCCTCCATCATCTAATCCTTCACACACTTTTTCATTTGTCCCACCACCATTTTAGCTAGGATAGTCTTCTTCATATATCCCATCGTTATTCATATAATGGTCCACAAACTCTTTTCTATCAAGCCAACTTATTACCCTTACCTCTAACCCTTATTGTTATCCATTCATTGCCTCAACTTCATAACAACTTAAACCACATCCTGAACATTTTTATTCGGCTTATACTACTCCATGTGATGCTACCATTCATATTAATTATGGAGATTAACATGATCATCATGATCATCATGATGATGGTAATGGTACTGGATCTGATCATTTACATGATTCTTACTATGTACACATGGATACCGATTATAGAAATACTATAAGATAAATGGGTCTCAGATCAAGAATAAGAAGAAGAGATTGTGACACTAAATTTTTTTTATTTACTTATTCAATCATATCTTAATGTTCTAATAATTTGTTTAATGTAATGATATTTTAGCTTCCATAATTTATTTAATGTAATGATATTTTAGCTTCCATTCATGTTCTAAAAACTTCTTCAATATAAATATATCTTCATGTTATGAAAATTTTTTTAATGTAATTATATTAATTACTCTGATCATCATAGTAATAATGATAATGATAATGATAATGATAACAATAACGATAATGATAACGATAACGATAATAATAACGATAATAATAATAGCAATAACGATAACGATAACGATAATGATAACAATAATGATAACAATAACGATAACGATAATGATAATAATAGCAATAATGATAATGATAATCTTTTACTGTCAAAGTAAAAATATTTGGTAAATTTATTAATACTACTCTTTTCTTTGTAAGAGTATAAAATGACTCAACAATCACTATCTATCTTTTGTGCTACCATTCATCAATGGGGAGGTACTAAATGGAATTGACTTAGCCAGTTCAGACTTTGATCTTTAAAGATATTTCATCAAATCTCCATCAAATATGCCTTTTTATATGCAGTAGTACAATTCTGAGATCTAATACACCATGTGTTTTGGTTTAGACATGTGGAGCTATATTTGCTATACGAGGAGTTTGCTACTATCCTCTGGGTTTCTTGCAGCTTGATTGTAATACTCACTATACCACTCCTTGTTGATTAGATGATTCCATATCTTATCAGGGTATTCAATATCAACTTCACTATGATGACTTCATTATTGACTATAAAGGGATTTGTAGATATCATCATAATTATTCAACTCTGTAACCACAAGTTGCCAACCACCCCTTCATGGTTGAGAGTGGTTGCTTTTGGACTATTGGCATAGTTTCTATTCTTCAACCTGTTTGATAATGAGGAATTTATATTAGGACTTATTATTGATTAGATAGAGTAAGGTCAAAGCCCTTTCTCGATGATCATAGTAAAATGATCCTTGGACTAGACAGAGTTAAGTGGGGATAGTCTAACTTCTTTAGTAGTAGTTTCCTACTGCTTCAGGTATGCCATCTAACCTCTCTTTACATGTTTTTGGCTCATTGGACATTTATTATTTTTAGATCCTAACTTTTGTAAGGTTTCCAACTCATATCTCATTCATCTTTTCATTTTTTCCCTGTCATTACCAGTTTTAGCTTCATGAAAATTTAAGAATCTTATAACCATCGAAGGCTAATCTATAAAGATATCGTCTCCAAAGACATCTAAGGAGAGGTTACACCTTCCTCAAGTAAAGACATTCATATTTAATGCCTAGATCTAATGGATGAGAGCCATCTTAGAGAGTAGTGTCCAATGAACCTGTCTTTGGTGGCACATTTAACATATGATAGTGAGGATGTATATTGACTGCATCTCACTGTTTGGACTGAGAACTCCTACCCACTACAATCATATTAGAGTCTGTTGTTAGTACAACTACAGGAAAACTATATCTCGTTTGTTGCCAGAATTTGAGAGAAGATAACTACTCAACTGCTTTCTAAAGCACATTGAGCAAACCTAACCATACTACCAGATCATGCTAATATAGATCCCTAAAACTAGATTTCCTATAGTTGATGAGTATAAGCAATAGCTCTTACGCTACACTTAGAATATATGATATGCACAACTCGATACTCAACAAACATATCAATTGTATGAAACATAAAGACAATGAAGATATGCTTCATGTTTTAAACTAGTATCACTTATCCTAAATGTTAGGAATACACTAGTTTCAAAATGTTACAATTGTCATATGATTTTAATGGGCATTATACATGCATACCGATCATCTTCATATACATGATTCTCACTATAAAAACATTCATACCAATCATATATATAATAATAATAAATAATACTTAATACTTATAAATAATAATAATAAATAAATAATATTTACAAATAAATAATGATAATAATAATAACAACAACAATAACAATAACAATAATAATACTTACAAATAATAATAACATTAATACTAATAATAAAATTACTACCAATCATTTCTTCATAATAAATAAATAAATATATATATATATATATATATATATATTAAATATTACATATTATATTTTTTTTCAGGATTGAATTAGATGTGATCGTTGGTCGTCATTAGTTGACCGTCACAATTGTAAGGGATGAAGGTTTTCCCATTAAGGGTAGAACAGATATTTTGTATTTTTATTTAATTTATGTATTTTTCAGGTGTGATGACTCAAACACTTTGATATCTCATCCTGCCATACCCAACTATGCTTATAATGCTCTTTAGGGGGGGAATGACTAGTCAGCCTTGGGTGATATCTAGGGATTAGGTATGATAGCCAGCACTCGCTAGGTTTATCTTTAGTGTAGGATATTCCCCCTGCCTATACATGGAGTGGGATTATCGAATCATTGTATCAATCATATTCATAAATAAGATAAGTAGCCAGATTTATTCAGTCTTGATGTCTCGTTCTTATTTCATTGAGCCTTGCTCTTATATAGTGTTATGCTATCATAAGAATTCCTCATGCTCATTGGTGAAGCTTATTATGTTTTGGAGCAGGTTTCCCATAATGGTTTGAAGACTGGTTTATGTAAGAAACGGAAACATCTTACACGGGCACTGCATGGGTTCTAGTCAAGGGTTGAGTTTTATACCTATGATACTTGGTATCAGAGCCCTAGACTAATACAGTCTAGATAAATTGAGATTGCATGAGTATGATGCTATATGATTGAGAATAGTTTGAGGTAGTTTTAGTGGACAGGTATAGGAATATCCAATTATAGACTATTTGAATTATTTCAAGATTATATTAGTATGGAACTGTGTAATGGACAGTAGCTTTGAAAGATTGATCCTCATGTATGAATTGAGGTGTTTTCAAAAATAAATTGACAGATTTCAAACTATATTAAGCATAAAAAACACGTGAGCTAACGTGCATTGAGGCGCTAGTGGAGTGAATGATTATACTTAAGGCTACGGTAATCGGAGTGAATGTGCTAATAATGTATTTATCTGATATAGAATTACTCAAGTTGTGGTATCTTAAATGAGCAATTATGAAATATATGGAATTACTCTACGGTGATTGAGTAATTTATTGTAGAACGTGTGAAATTACTCTATAGTAGTAGAGTAATTTATTTATGAAATTTTCCTTATTTCTAGGTTGATCAATAGAGCATGAGGTCGCTCATAAATAGGCAATTGTAGGTACCAACATTCTCTCCTAGTATGGAGTGGAATGGTTGGTTGAAGTGATAGTACATGGCGGGTGCGGAAAGAACTTTGTTAGCGACAATTATTGGACAGATGAAGATTCTTTATGATATGAAAGGATGTTTGAGACATTCAACGAACTCTTGTTACATAGAGTGGATATTTGTTACTGGTGTCATTGTACACTCTATGGGGAAATACAAGTTTAAGTAAGGGAGATGTAGAAGCTTGAAGTCTGGAGCTTAATAGCATCCATGATGATCATTATTTATGGATAAGGATTAATGCAATTCTCATAGGAGATATGTCATTTTCTCGTATCTGTAACATTTAAATTATCATGCTATATAAGAGTTAAAGTGATTATTGCTTTGCAGCTGAATAAATGAGTATCCTTACAAGGAGATAGAAAATATAATTCTAACTTTCAATAAAGTATGTTATTATTATTAACTTGCAGAAAAAAGAAGTGTATTAGTGCAGCAAGATTTAGGATTTTTCACTAGTTACAGATGAAGTGTATGTATTGCTGATAGGTAAAGAGGCCATTAAGGAGGCAGATGCATATTTTGGGTGGTTTATGCTATCTTGGAGTTTGCAAATCAAGTGTGATAAAGGAAAGATGTTCTTGAGCTTGGCATTGAACTATAGTGGGTGAGAGTGCAGACAACAATCGTAAAGATAAAGTGAATGCCAAAGGCATAAGCTATAATAACTTTTGGAGCTGTAGATAAAGCATTAATAATCAATAAGTTAAAGAGGAGTCGGATGCCAGTTCAGAGCCATGAGAGTGGAGAGATTGTATCTCGACATTCTTTAGCCATATGAGGATGTTCATGCCATATCGACAATAAATTGGATATTATTGACAATACACTTTAGTCAATGTTACAAGGGTGTTAATCAACAATCACAACAATAGAGATGAGCTTATCAATGCAAGTGATGTTAATCTATGAAGTTGAAGATAGAGTATATTTCTTTGAACCTCCTTGCATTTTGAACCTAAGATCATAACTTTTCCAAGTTATGGTCAATGGGATCGTCAACCCTTTGAGTGGAGGAGAGTGTAAGGGATAGAGGTTTTCTTACTAAGGGTAGAATATATATTTTATATTTTATATTTAATTTATATATTTTTAGGGTGTGATAGCTCAAACACTTTAATATCTCCTCCTGCTACACTTAATAATGCTCTTAATGCTCTTTAAGGGGAGTGACTAGTCAGCTTTGGATGATGTCAAAGGACTAGGTATGACAATTAGCACTCACTAAACTTGTCTTTAGTGTAAGATATTCCTCCTGCCTACACACAAAGTGAGATTATCGAATCATTGTATCAATTATATTCATTAATATGATAAGTAGTTGAATTTATTCAGTCTTTATGTCTCGTTCTTATTTCATTATCTCTTGCACTTATATGGTACTACACTATCATAAGAATTCCTCATGCTCATTGATTAAGCTTATTATGTTCTAAAACGGGTTTCTCATAAGGGTTTGAAGGTTGGCTTGTGTAGGAAATATCTTACATAGGTGTCATACGGTTCTAGTCGAGGGCTGAGTTTTATACCCGTGACAATAATCACTAGCAGTTAAATGATAAAATACATCAAATTATGAATTCTTTTCCCTTTTATACCAAATTGAAAATTTAACAAAATTTTTACCTAAAATTAAAAAATTGCCTGAAATTTTCATTGGATTGACATTCTTTACTATAAATCCCTCTTACACTCCAATCTTAGTTTACTACCATTTCCTTTTATCTTAATTAATTTCCATCTTATTTTATTTTATTTTAAATAAAATAATCAATAATCAATAATTTAATATTATAATAATCAATAATAATAATAATAATAATAATAATAATAATAATAATATTGATAAAAGATATGAATGCATCAGTTGATAAAATTAACTGACCTATTAATAAATTCAATATAATTTTAACATAAATATTTAATATAATTTATTAGTATACATATTATATTAATTATTTATGCATAATTTATTTTTTATATGTATCATATACATATAAATAGTTGATAATTATTTTAAAGTACTCAACTAACTACATCACATTAATTTAATTCGATATAATAAAATTTAATATTTGATTTGAAATAAAAAAAAATATATATATATAATTATTTAAGTAAAAATTACTATTTATATTAAAATAAAATTTTTTATTAATTTATTTTTACATTATGTTTATGAATAAAAATAATTATATATTCTTTTACTTCTCCTTTCGTCACATTATTATTTGGCAAGATTAGTGTACGAATAAAAAATAATCTTCATCTATCCATCTAGAATGAAATCTGATATATTACAATTCAGGAGATGCAAGGATTACTAGAACTTTAAACCATTATTTAAAATATAAATATATAGTTAAATAAATTACTAGAACTTTAAATTATTCTAAAATATTTTCAATTAAAAATAAAATTATTTTTATTTGAAATTTTTTACATTTAAATTTGTGTTAGAATATGAATACAAATTTTAACATAAAAAATAAATAAAATTTAAAAAGTTAGAAAATTTTAAACTAATCTTTTAGATGTTAATAAGCAAATAAACATCATTTTAAGAGGTCAAATACTTAATTTTTCATTCTATTAATTTCTTATTTTATTTCTGAAAAATTTTCACTTTTAAATAAACATTGAAATAAAAATAATTTATTTTTATATAAAAAATGTTTTAACAAAATTTTAAGATCTATTAATTTTTTTACTATATTTATATATTTTTTAAAAAATAAAAAAATGATATTAAAGTGTTAAATTAATTAAAATAAACAAAAGCATTTACCATCGTGTCATAATGAATTTTCTTACACAACTAGTATCTATAATATAATGCCGTTAATTTTTTGATTTTCTAATTTTATTTTTCTATAACCATTATATACACACACACATTCACTTTAAAGTAAATATTGAAGATATTATGCATGAGAGATTATTTTATTTTATTTTTTAAGAATTTATGGGAATGTATTATTATTATTATTATTATTATTATTATTATTTTATTCAATTAATAATAATGTTTAGATATTAGTTCAAATATTCAAAAATTTAGGAAGCATTTTGCATCATATATTGTATAGATAAATAACAAGCCAGGAAAGTACTAACTATTTACGTTATAATAATATGTGGGCCCAAGTTTACTGGGCCTGGCCATTGGGTCAATTTTAAAACCCAAATTATAATCAGTATTTTTTTTCAAATCTAATTTTTAAAAAAATTTGGATTTTTTGAAATTTTTCAAAAATAATGAATTTTAAAAATTTTACAGAAATAATGCTTTAAAACGTTTCTCATAAGTTTATTTTTAATTTATTTTATCTTATTAAAAAATTTATTTCAAATTTATTGATAAACACATATATTTATGTATATGATTATCACGTATGAATGTGTATATACACATATACATACATATTGCAATATATTTTTAATAATATTAATATGATTTATTTGATATTTTCATATTTATAATAAATGATAAATACATATAAATATATATATATATTACATATTTATATATTGATAGTTATTAACTTATTTATATATATTTATATGTGTCAATTTTGATGAAATTGTCTGAAACCATTAACTAAAACTATTAACTAATTATCAGAAATTTGATGACTAACAGTTCAATTCTAACAACTAATAATAGATCAATGATAATGACATTAATTAAAAAAACTTATATACATTCTGTTAAATTAAAGCTTTCAAAATTACTACTTATGTAATTGCCCCACCTGAAAATGTACCTCCATTTGGGAACTTTAGATCAAATTAGGTAAAATCTATTTTATTAGATATTCAATTTAAATATATTCATATTTGAAAAATAATATTAAATATAAGTTGGATATATATATAATACTATTCTATCTAAAATAGTACTTCAGCCTAAACTCAAACCTAAATCTAAATTATTCATCATAAGAATATAATTATTAATATTTTATTATCTTATTTATTTATTTATTCAGCATGATTTTTATTTGGTGTAATTAATATTTTAGTTAACTTTGTGTGCACAAATAGAAATGGAATTGGCTATTATCTGGAATAACTACTAATATTATTAATTGGATGTGATAAGTAATTTTATAATTAATCATATTATTTATTTTATCAATTTATTTCATATATTTAATAGCTTATTTTATTTTTATTTATATTAATAATTAATTATACTGACGGATTATTTGATATTTTTTAAGTTCAATTTATTAGTCTAATAATTTATAAGAAAATTATGACAAATAATTTTGAAGAGTTGTTTTAGTGAGTGATACTTTGACTTTTCATTTACACTGATATCACTTTTAGTTACTATTTTACCAATATAAGAAATGATAATTTATGATATATATATATATATATATATATATATATATATATATATATATATTATAATTTTAATATTAATATATGCATTTATAGATATATTTTATAGTTTTTAATTTATCATGTAAGTATGATTTATCTAATAAATATGTATATCTATATATGATTATGTATAAATAGAGTATGTGTATGATTATGTTGACTTCTGTGTTTGACGAGGAAGACGTGGGTCGCTCTTCCACAGACCCTGCCATTCGATCAAAAGATTAAGCTGGATATGAATATATTTTTATTTGAGTTTTTTTAAAAAACCAACATTTTTTTTTATAAAAAATATGGTATTTTTACTTTTTCTATTTTTTAACACTATATTTAACTATTAAAAAGCATCATTTTGCAATTTTTTTTGCAAATTTTACAAAAAGTGATATGTTTCAGAATTTTTGTGAATTTCCTTTTAAAATTATGAAAATAGAGTTTTTTTGAAAATAATTCAAGAAATACATAAGTATAGAAAGGACACGTCATCTTAATTAAACATTAGGAAAGATGAGTCTTCCATATTGTTTTTAAATCCAAAGTATTTGCTGCCTATACATTTTGCATGGATTTTGCAATATGCAATGCATGTTGCACTCGGAAGCCAAAAATCAAACATTGTTGAATAAATTTGGATATTATTCATTATTTTCTATAATAATATTTCAATGAAAAAGGGCTAAAATTGGTTAAAATTATCTAAATTCTATAAAATTTTTATCAAGTGTTTCATTAATCATATTTTAGATTTAATTAGTATAATTAACCACTCCCTTTTACAATTAGGAATCAAGAATCAAGCTTCTAACTTTGGAATTTTTTGTGAATTTTAATTCATTTTTCCTTGCAAATCTAAATGTATCAATAGTATTTAAATCTTAAAATGATCCAAATGATATGACATAGTCACATATTCATCAACTTTTTACATTTTCACTTAATTTTCATCAAAATTAAAGATACTAGTAGCATTCATAATCTTATAATGACTTGAATGGTATAAAATTATCAAATTACTAGATTTTGTTTAATTTAAGCATTAAAATCAATTTATTAAATTAAATAGCATTTAACTTAATTTAAAATAGAATTTTGAGATGACTAGATTAGGTTAAGTATTGAATTAATTTTAGATGATAAACTAAAGGATTGTGGAATCATTTTAGATTAATTCCAAGAGTAATTTTGTTAATTTTAGCATTAAAATTAATTTTCCTATGTTTTTCAAATTAATGTCAATTAATTTGATAAAATGCAAAATTAAGGATGATTAAGAATGATTTTGGAATGCAAATTAATTCCAAAGAATTGTCTAAATGATTTTGAAAATTCCTTAGTCATTTTTATGACTTTCCAGGAGTCATTTCATGTATTTTGCATAAAATACAATCAAAAATTTGCAATGTGTGAAGTACGTTATTACTATTCATATATCGTGTAATATATATTGGTAATGTTCATTGCACATTGGTGCACATTGGCAACGTACACCACACGTTGCACTCTACAAAACTTAAAATCACATTTTCATCCGAAACACGTTTTTAACCCCATTTTTAGATTTCTTGAGCCCTTATAATGATAATTTAAGCTCATTATTAACTTAAATTAATTCTGAAAAATCTTAAAATCATCATTTTGTATGAATCTTTTTGATTGAATATTTGCTTATGAATTTTGGATCATATTGATTGAGACCAAAATTTTCCATTATTTTTCAGAGTTGTTAGGACATCAATCAATATCCAATTTTTGTATTCTCTAAGCTTCTTTGTAGTAGAATAGTCTATTTACTCTATTTTTGCATCTCCCTATATTATGTATTTATTAATTCAACATGTATCCCTCAATCTCTCTAATCCCTTTATGCACTTTATCATGCTTCAATTGTTATCATGCTTTATTTATAACTATGATTATGTGATTTATTCATGTTGATGAAAGTAAACTGTTTGCTTATGAATAATTAATCATTTAATATGATAAAATTGAATATAAAACTCTAAACAAATAGGTTTTCACCAACTAAACCCAATCATTAAAGGGTTTAACTAGATCTTATACTATAGACAGTGACTCCAAATTATGGCCTCCTATGGGTCTATATTATTCTTCGAGGGAGCCCCTCCAATGGTTCACTCTTTGCTCCTAATGAGATCCTAATGTCATGTATTATAAATCTTACTTTGGGTTATAGCTCAAAAGCCTCATCTATGTTGGTGACTCCATTAGGGATTTGTGATGAAGAGCGATGATATTTAAAGTTAGTGTTTCATACCATTTTTATCATATTAATCAATTAATTATATTGCATTTTTATCCCTCTTTACCACATGATTGTGGATGAGTTAGTACCTTGGAATCCTTTTGACTCATTGGAAACACAAATCTTCTTTCGCCATTAGTTGCCTAGTATTATGAACTATACATAATTTCTTCATCAAATAGACATAAGGTATAGTTTTCCATTGATGATTTCATTATATGGATAGATATGATGATTGCATAACAAGAGATCTTAACCTTTATACCAGACTAAAGCCCATGTAACTAACCTTAACAACATTGTAAACTAAAATCATTTTTTGCATACTATATAGATCAATACTTGAACATGTTAAATGGCTTTGCCTAAATCTGACTTATTTTCCAAAACATATATTGCTCTAAGAAAAGTCAGAGTATTGTATAAACTTAAGCATTCAATCAATTTAAACAACTCAAAAATTGCTCCTTCCTAAACTAATTATTATGATGATACAAACATAATTCTCTTCTTTAAAACATTTATTTTAAATTCATAAATAACCACATACACGAGTTCATAGACATAATTCAATGATTAACATGCAAAAATTCATTTCTCGCAGCACTAGTTCCATGATTCATTAACATATGTATACATAATTTAATTCATTTCTCACAACACCAATTCCATAATTCATTAACATACAAATACATAATTTAATTCTTTTCTTGACAACACTAGTTCCATGATTCATTAACATACATATGCATAAACTAGTTATTTACTCATGAACTTTGGTTGTTAGCTTACTTAATCCAATAAGAATTGGATCCTCTTTACTTGATAACCTTCTCTTCTAAGAGTAATTGAATTACTCTTATCATGTGAGCTAAATCTGTTTCTTCCTCTAAGCTACATCTTATCCAACTATATATATATATATATATATATATATATATATGTATGTATGTATGTATGTATGTATGTATGTATGTATGTATGTATGTACAAATATTTGAGCTTTTATTTTTACTTATCCTTCTAATTTCCAATAAAGCAAGTAGTTACTGAGTAAATTACCACCACGTATTATGTTAATCAAGGTGATTATGTGTTAAATAACATATTTTATCTTTTAGCATGCCTATTTCACTCCTCATCAAGACTTGTTCTTACTTATAATTTATTTAGTCTCAAATCTTCCACTTAAGTCAACATTTTAATCCCTAGGTTTGACTATTTTCAAATTTTCCCAATGATATAGTAATTTATATATAATATCCCATCTAATTTACTCATTACTTTGAATCACTGTATACAATAATTCTTAATAATGTAGTTATGCTTATGAATATAAGGTTAGTAGTGAAAGTGAATATGATAATTAAATGTGATAATTACCTTGTACCTCAAGGAAAAGAATTCTAAAATAATCATTTGTTGCACCGTTTCATGAGTAAGAACCATAGATTCAATAGTAAGAGGAGTAGAAACAACTGATGCAGCAAGTTAAGTTAAAATACTAATGTTGGTTTTACAATTTTAAGGTTGTGTGGAGCAATCCTTTATAACACTTCTTTTTATAATAGGTTAAGGGTGAGCAAAATGAAGTAAAAATCAATGAACTGAATCAAATCAATTTAGTCATTTTGGTTTGATTTTATGTTTGTTGGTTTGGGTTCAATTTATGAGAATGATAAAATTTTCATTTTCATTTTTGTTCGATGAATAATATGTTAAAACCAAAATAATTGAATCGATCAAATTTCTAAAACATTGCATTTTGAAATATTATACAAATTATCTTTTTTAACTTTTATTAAACCTTTCTTCACACTTTTTTAAAACCTATACAATACACAATCGAGAAAGCCCTAATTTCCTAACCTTAAATTCCTTCATGCTTTATGTTCTTTCCTTGAAAATTGAAATAAATGCTTAAGTCAATCGACATCCACTACCACTTACATTTGTGATAAAAGATTTGCACCTCCTCTCCTCTCTTCTCCCTTGTTGCATGCATTACTAGTTGCTAGGTTCTTTCTTTCTTTAAAGACAGTAATTGAAGACAAGGTAGCAAGAGTCATTTGAAGGCATTAAAAGAAGGACAACAAGAGTTATTCAAATATAGCTTTATCTGTGATAATTGAAAGGAAACTACATCTACTCAATATTCAAGGTACGATTGTTTTCCACCAAATACTGATTGAACATATTTTTTCTTTTCCAAGTCTTGTTGAGTGGAAAAATGTTGGGTGTATGATTGAATAGAAGGACTGCAGGCATGTATTTGTGTATGTGATAATAATTGTAATTATTGAAGGCATGCACTTGTGTTTATGTATAACTGTGTAGCGAGTGACCAAGTAATATAATTGAAGGGTTGAAATAAATTAAACTTAAGGGTACATAATTGTAACTTAGAATAATAATTAATGTACATAAAGTAATTACAAAGATTAGTATGAGCTAATAATTAATGTACATGAAAACTAAATAATGTTAATGTATAAAATGGTCAAAAAAACAAACTCAAATTTGATTATTAATCTCCTTTAATAAAGTTGGAAGCAAAGTCAAATTAAATGTTAGTTATTGTTTATATGGGAATATGGGAGTTATTATTAGATTGAATAATATGTTTACGTAACTTAGAGTTACTGATTATATATCTTAGTTATAAGTAAGATAATGAAACATATATTTATGTATTTGTAATAAGGATGGACTAAAAGGCCTATTTCATAATAAACTGAACATTCAAACTAACTTATGCTTAGGTACCATATATATAATTACATGATTAAACTTATTGAAATACTATTAATTGTGGGACTGCCTTATTAATACATGAGAATTATGTTGATTGGAATAATGTAAATTTGTAAATACTATATATCTTTTATTCTTTTTACCCTTTTTATTTACATTTTCATTAAGGATAATAATAATGTAATATATATCTTTTGCCTCTCATTATAATTTTTTTTATTAATTTATATATTGATTTGATTATACTTTATTTCAAATGTCTCAATTGTAAGAAGATGAAATGAACATTAGAAGTAATAATGAATCTAGTTCTACTGCTAACACTCATCAACCTGCTTTAACAAAACCATCTAGCATAACAGATGCTCGATCAAAGAAAGTGAGAAAGGTAATAGAATTAAGGTCACATGTATGAGTTCACTTTGAAAGAATACAAGATGAAAAAGGAAGATCACATCTTCACTTAAAAGTCACATGCATGCTTGTTTAAAAAATCTACATTCCGTACAAACATGAAAAGCTCTTCTAAATTTACAACCAAAAGGGGAAAATGATGATACATGGCTACTCTTACTAGTTGAACATTTAACCAAAATATTATTAGAGAATTAATTGCCTTCATGATAGTTGTTGATGAGCTTTTATTTAAATTTATAGAAGGTGAGAGGTTTAAAAGATTTGTAGCTACTTTATGTCCTAGCTTTAAAATACCTTCTCATTGGACTATTTCACATGATTGTTTTTAGTTGTATTTGAATGAGAGGTCAATGGTGAAATCTTTCTTAAGAAAAAATTCCCAATGAGTTAGTCTTACAACTAATACATGGACTTCATTACAAAGATTTAATTATATGTGTATCACTGCACACTTCATTGATGATGAATGGAATTTGCATAGGAAAATTCTAAACTTTTGTCCAATCTCTAACCATAGAGGTGAATATATAGCTAAGAGTATAGAAGCTTGTTTGCTTGAATAAGGTATAAATAACATATTCACCGTTACAATGGACAATGCTAGTTCAAATGATACAACCAATAGGTTTTTAAAAGAGAAGATGTTGAATTTAA